>VZRO01003604.1:577437-848424 GCA_013397915.1 Daphoenositta chrysoptera | reverse complement strand
CCCCCCCCCCCCCCCCCCCAAAAAAAAAAAAAAACCAAACCAAAAAAAAACCCCAACCCAAAACAAACGGAGTTAGAGGATGAGGCAGAGAAATTTCTAAAGGCCCAGCACAAAGAAATTGACTGGAGCTAGTTATTTCTTCCATAGAAAACTTCTAATTCACATTGCATTTGATTTGTAGAATCCTAAGGGATTTATCTTCCATACTTTGGCACATGGGAAGAAACACTGGCTCTGTGGAGAAGCCTTTACCAAAGGCTTTGGTAAAGAAGCAGGTAATAGAGTACCAATTTTGTGATAAAAGCTGAAAGTTTTCCCTGTCTTTTTTCCCTTTCAGTATTTTTGTCCAGAAGCACCATCAGGTGTTCATAGGTCCCTAGCACACAACAGTAATCACTGTTGTCACCTCCATTGTCATACTCAAGGAGGGAATTAAAAGAATTGTGGGTGAATTTAAGATTAAATGATTTTAAATTATTTCACGAGTCTCTGGAAGTCTGGATTGAGTGGAGATTTCTAGATAATATTAATTTCCATAAGATAAGTAAGTAAAGTTTTTTAAGTAAAAAATCTGGTAAATCTAATTCTCCTTCATTGCCTAAATTTATTTTAGCTGTAAAATAATAAGAGAAAAAAGTTAAGTTTATTTTAGCTGTCCATGACTGATGGTAGTATGAGCTGGTTAAGAATCATCTCCTTGATCATTGCTCAGTTGCTGCTGTGCCTCTCCCCAGCCACAGGCCACCCAAGCACTTTCACCAGGAGAACCATGTGTATGAGCCCCTGGCTTCAATCCAGCCTGTAAAATGCTCGTAATTATGGAGTCTCATTAAAATGAAATCAGTGAAACAGGCTTCTGCTCTTAAAAACGATGGGTAGAATCCAGAGATCCTGAAGACCTTAATGCTTTCATTGTGAAATAATTCCTTCTGTTCTTTGGATCGATCTATTAATTTAGAAAAAGTACCATTATGGTTAACAGGATTGCTTGAAAAGATGCCCACAATCTAGAGAACGATGCTGTAAAATCTGTTTAATAGCTGACCTCCATTTTTCAGATACCTGTATGAAATCAGCTGGCAGAGTTGAAATGATGGTCAGCCCCTCAGCAGCTTCATATTTCTTTAGTTGTGACAGGAATCTGCTAACAGTGTTCGAGAATTCAAAGATAGCTCATTGTGGCTTTGTTTTTCCTACTAAGTCATTCTCTCTACTTCTAAAGTGCAAAATGAGATATTTTAATTTTTACATGAATTTACCAGTCAGATTGGAAAGTACTGACAGCTATTTTCCAGAGCTCTGCCTCAGTTTAAATCACCAATCCTGCAGCATCAAGAAGCTGTTTTACTGCTTATGGCTGGTCCCCACAGCAGTCTGCAGTCAGCTGAAAGCCATTCAGTTGAAGTGTGTGGATCAGCAGTGGCTTTCTGGTTTGGTGTGTGCATCCCCAGAAGAACTGCAGGTAGCCAGCAGTGCTGTGGGTCTGAAAGTCTTTAACACTTCCGACAGGTGCTGAGTTTCAGAAATGGCTTATCTGGAAGGTTCTTTGTTGATATATCCATACAGGTTATGCTCAAAGCAGGTGGACTGAGGGTGACCCAATAGGATTTTTTCTGTGTGATTTTAATCAGTTTAATTCAGGAATGGAACCCAGGCATAGCCTGTGGCAGGATGGCTCCAACACAGTTGCCAAAAATTATCTGAATTTGCAAAGTTGTAATTGTAGGATGTACAGGGATGAAGAAAGTTGGCTCACTAAATTCAGGATTCAGTCTCCATTTCTGTATAAATAGGACGAAACAAAGCATAATCTCATGTATTTTTCGGTATTTCCTCTTTTATTTTCTTATACCAAATATGAATTCTTGTATCTCTTAAAAAAAAAAAAATCCAAATCAATTTTTGTGACTTAAGAGGAAAACTTGTTTTGAAAAGCACAGTCTGAAACTTTTTCCTTAATAATTGGAGGCAATAGATGCTCCCAGTAGTGAAGTTTCTTTCTTTTTCTCCTTAATTGCAAGCACCACAAAAAGCTGTAGTTAAGACACTGACAATACAATAAATAGCTGACCTGGTGGAACGTGCTTGGGCTGTAGCCAGGAATCTCATCCACAGATACACTCTCCTCTGGGAAATGGTTCTTTCTCTTTGCTTTGTAAGTCTTGTAGTAACCTATTAATTTTTTTTTTTTTTTTTGCTTTATTTTAAGCCAAACCTTTATTTCTATAAATAATCAAATTCCAAAAAAGTGGTCTGGTAGATTGTGACTCTTTTGAGAATAGGAGAATATTCACAATACTTGTGAATTATGTATTGTTTCCACTTTTCCTTATATCAATATACATCCAGGAATATGTGTTGTGAATTTATTAGGTTTGGCTAACCCTGAGTGAGACTGGTATTATACTTCAGTTCTGTAAAACACTGCGTTGTTTCCAAAGTACCATGGAATAACATCCACGGTCTGGAATTCTGCTCTCTCACAAGCTCCAGCATACAAGGAGTGCAGGATAAATGTATCATCGGCATTGTAATTATCTGAATAATCAAAGTGAGTGTCTGCAGTTGCTGTTTGCTGGAGATTTTATCTGGTGGTTGGGAGCAGAGCAGTGCCAGTTAAATAACAGCTTGCTCCAAACTGTGTGAGACTGGTGTTCACCCCACGTCAAAGAAAGCCTCCAGCTGTGCAGGGAACCTGCCTGTTCCACCTCTGTGGGGTTACCATGGGCATGTGGCTCTAAGAGCTGCTAATATGGACTGGCAGCAAGTGAAAGAAATCTCTAAAAGACCTAAACATAAACCATAGCATTCAGCTTGATACACTGGTTGTGGACTAGTGATTTACATTATTTGACCAGTGAATTTGTCACATGTTGACCAGATGGAAAGTGTTTCTTGCTGACTCTTTTCATAAGGTGAAGATGTTTTGTAGATGAAATTTTCTTGTGTATTTTCTTGGCTTTTGGTGATGTAGATGAGTAGTTTACTGAGCACAGAGCTGGCTCATGAAGGAGGAAAAGTGATTCTTCAAGAAATGAAAAGTGATAGCCATGAAAGTTGCATTGCTGATCTTGTAAGGAAGACCAGAGCTCATTTTTTTCCTGATTTTTAATCTGGATAATCAAAGTTAATCACCATTGTTTAATACTTTGGATTAAAAAACTAATTGTGTCTGTATAGTTGCCTCCTAAATTTAAACTAGCAACCAGATTGTTTTTTTCTAATCAGAAACTCATAAAGATTGCTTAGGGGATGTCATGTGGTGGTGGTATTTATGTGACAATTCCAACTCCACTGCTTATGTGAAATGGGTAATCTTTCACAGTCACCAGGTTTGCAGAAAATTTCAAGTGCTGAAATCACTCTTCCCAGAAAGAGAAATGAAAAAGTCAGGCTAAAAATCAAAACTGTTAAGAGTTAAAAATGAGAATGAAATACTGTTCAGATTTTCAGAAGCCTCACTTATGTATTTCCCAAAATAATGCTGCCCATGCTCTGTTTCTGTTTCTTACACCAGTTTACATATTTAAATCTATTTATTCTCATTTTCTTTTAGGTGATCCTGATCCTTACCAAGTATTATCATACTGACATGGGGAAAGTTCTGGAGAGCTCTTTGTGGAGGTAAGTTCTCTGCTTTTTCTATAACCTTGCCCCCTGCCATTCTTGGAATAGATCCATCGCTTCCCTTTCCAGACTGCTGCTGAGTTGAGTTGGTAGCTGACTGATGCCATTGTAGTAAGATTATCCAGATTGTCATCAGCTCTTATTCCCTCTCTTTCTTGAATGCAGTTCCTGTAGTGGAATTAGTTTGTAATGAGTTTTTAACAGTAATGACAAAGAATGATGGAGAATATAAGGCACCTCCTTGATGCCACTTTGCAAGTTTCAATGCTTTTCCTTTTCCTAGGAATTTTGCATCAAATTTGCTTAAAAAATTCGAAAGGCTTACTGTGTTGGGATGTGTCTTTTGGGAGTTCTTGCTGCTTGGGTAGTGTACTGGGGTTAGTAAATAATCCTGCTTTGGAAGTAGTTATGATTTTCTGGATGAAATATACCAGCAGTGTATGTTAGATTGTGTTTTATGACAAATGGGAATAAATAGTAATCCAAATAAATTTCTAAACTGATTCTCATTCCCATAATATTTGTGAATTAAGGTACCAATATGCTTGTTGTCTGTGTGTGCACAGATTGCATGCTCAGGTATACATCAGCACGAAAGCAGGGCAAAGGTAAGTCTATGTTATACTAGTCACTCTGGTTATTTTTTTAGGTCTTAGTTGCGTTTTGCTAAGGGAGCTTGTNTTTTTTTTTTTTTTGTATGTATGTCTATGTATAAATTTTCCACTACAAATTCTTGCTAGACCCATCATGTACATTTGAAAAGTGAAAGTATTTCACTGTTATCGATAAATATGATACTCTGTCAGTATTTGCTCTGCTAGTTTTTCTGCAGTAGAAGTAAATGACAGGAGACTTAAGCAGTCATATGTCAAATTCAAATGTAGTTCATAAGTTTCAGGTCTAGAAACAAATAGTTTATCTAAAACCTTGTGGCTTAGGTACTTGTAAACTTCATGCTGTCCCAAGAGCTTGTATGGGGACTCGACCTTCAGCTGTGTGTGTAAGGACCTTTACAGAGACAATCCAAGAAAAGGACTGGGTAAGGAAATAGGGACTGGGAAAATCTGTGTCCAGGACATGCTGCAAAACAGCCTTGTTACTTATTTTGAAAGAGGTGGCATTGCTTTAACCTTGTGAGGTTTCTCAGTGACAGTGCTTCTCCGATGCCTTGTTATCATACCAGTGTCTGAGTAGTGCTCAGTCTGCCCAGGGCCAGTGGTCCATGAAGAATAAGGGTATTTTCAATTAAAAAAGAAACTTCTAGTCTTAAGAAGGAGGTATTCAGGAAAGAGAGTACAATCAAATGGAGACTGCTTAGCATTGGCTCAAGACTGGCCTTTTTAGGGCTATGACAGTTCATTTGCAACTATGCTTTCAACTTACAAGATGCAAAATTAGTTGCACATTTGTTTCTGTTTTAATTTTTGTCCAACATCTTGTGCAAATAAGATGACCAAATGACAGTTTGGATACTCCCAACTGCGTAAGCACACACTGCTTTCTTATTATTTGCCAGTGGCCCATACAACATGTGCAATACATTTCAAGTTTTGCAATCCATTCTTCAGGGTATCTATCATAGTCTTCTAACCATTTTCAGTTGGACTCTTCAAAATAAACTCTTTGCTCTTTTAAAATAAACATAAACCAGGCTTCAGCTAATGTTTCTTTCTTTTGAGAACATAAACACTTAAGGTCATTTAGACCTTGCTGACAGCTGGTGTAAAGAACTGGTGTGAACTGCATTCAAATAAAATCAATACTAGCGTGCATCATCTGGAAATCGTGCCTTTTACTTACAAGTAACAGATGTACCAGATGCTTTGGTGCTGCCACAGGTCATGGTGCTGCCCCAAGGGCCCTCAGGGCTCTCAGCGGTGTCAGGCCTTGGGGCTGTGCCGGGTGCCCACGGTCCATGGGACACTTTAGTGTGGCACAGATGGGGCCTCGGGGGACTCTCCTTGGGTGTGTCTTGCAATTCCACCGGGCACAGCCCAGCCAGGGCCTGGACATCAGGGTGCTTTGGGCTGTCCACTTTGTCAAGAGAGCCCCTGGGAGCTCACTCCTTTGGTGTGATGATGCCTAGGACCTGCTGAGCTGGGGGTGGGGATGAAGACTGGGACTCGTTGACCAGACAGGCTGGATGGGTTCCGAGTCACCTGGTCTAGTGGAAGGTTCCCTGCCCATGGCAGCAGGGCTGGAACTAGATGGTCTTTGAGGTCCCTTCCAACTCAAACCAAACCATTCTATGGTTTCTAAAATGAGGATAGAAAAGCTGAAAGGAAGTGAGTACTTAAGATGAGCACTTGGGCCAGGGGTTACTACTTAGCTGATCCACACCTGGATGTGTTCTGGGCTCACCTCCTTACTCCACCTCTGCCTGCTGTGAAGTACAAGAGACACATACAGCTGTCAGCCTGGAAGAGTTACAAAGTGCTTAGATCTGCAGAAGTGCAAATCAGACCAACTACTACAAAAATATCAAATAGTGCCCCTCTCTGTTGAGACGTAGCTTGTTATTTGTACTAAATAACTGGATGAAGCTGCCTTTGCATCAGGGGACTTCTGTGTTTTTCTCTGTGTAAAACGGTTGGAGCTTCACCAGTTTTTACCCATGTTTGCTGATGGAACTGGGGTGTAGTATTATATTGGCAGCCTGCCCAGAATGTATAGTGTATATATTTTTCAACTTTTTTAAAATTCTCTTTTGCATTCTTATTTGTATCAAACAAATATGCAGTAAAACAGGTGTGAAAAATGATACAGGTTTTTCATGTCGGCAGAGAAACACCACTAATGTGTTTCTGTGCCTTAGCGGCAACAGACCTTCTCCAGTTATTTCCTGAATTGGTCCACTGATTTTGTTCCTATCTTGCCTGCTAGATAATACCAGAAATTATATTCTCTAAGTCACTAGGTGACTTAGAGACTAGGTGACTTAGTCACTTAAGTGAAAATAAACTAGTTTTATAAACTGATCAGTTCTGACCAGGGTAATTTTTTTTTAATGTTAATATCCCAATTTCTCTTTCTGGTCAGTAAATATTAACCTACCTTGGTGTTCATCAGTTATTTTGTTCCTTGAAACTGCATCTTTCATCTTCTAAAACATATTTCCACTTCTCTTTCATTTTCTCCCATCACTCAAAAGGATTTTTTTCTCCTTGTTTAGTGGAACAAAGTATGAGAAAGGATGGTCTAGTGATACCTGTTTGTTCTTAGTGACCTTGGAGATGCAGTCAGACTTTTAAGAGTGATGCAAAGGGTGGTGAAATACACCAGTCAGAGGCACATGCCTGGGTGGGGGGGCTTTATGTGAGGAAGATTTGCAGTTGGATCTTGGTGATGCATTTTTGTGCCTCTGCAGGGCATTGTTAGTTTGTGTAGGTAACTTATGCCTGCCAACACAAGTCAGGTTACAGGCTTGGGAGGCCTAAATTTGAATTACCTTGGAATTTTTCATTGTTGAATAAATAGGGAAAATAGTGCTGTGTAATGAAAGTCTTAACAAGTTTTTTACTAGTAACAGCCATGTCTAGTTACACTGAAGAGGTAAAGACAAAATATTTATGGAAGCATGCAGTTAAAAAATATCAGACTGTGCTTCTTTAGTCAGCTATTTCTGATGCTTTCCTAATTTGCTTATTAAGTAATTGTCAAGGTGTAAATTGTATTATTATTTGACTCAAAATAAGGTAAGGAAATAAATAGAGATGACATTAGTTGCCTTTTGAATATAAACTAAAATAACTTTTTGAGAAGGAACAGATGATTGTTTTCAGGTCTACTTTTAGAGTTTCTGAACTGTGGTACATATTGGGAATACAGGTTGATTGTCATGTTGGAACTCATTAGCGTATTGAAAAAACTGAGAATTCAAGTACTAAAATGGTCATCACAAGTTGTGCTTACATAGAAGGTACTTTACATACTCGAGCTGTTCCTGTCAGAGTCCAGCCCATTTACAGTAGGAAGGAGCTGAATCCAACTGACCATTTAGGTTGAGTATGTGTTTCCAAATGCTTTATGGACTCATTTGTGCACAAATACATAGGTACACATATTTTACAACCTCAGGTACCTGCTTGCATCTATTGAATGCCTGCAACATTAGATGTATTTGAATTTTACAATCAAATAGTTTAACTTTGAATTAGTAACCACTTATAAATTAATGCTAATACTTATCAGAGTTAATTATTCCTAAGAATAGCTATTGGAATGATAGATTATTATTATTATTCCATTTTATACATGGGACAACTGAGATGGTGATACTGCTGAAGGTTATGCAGTGGTGATTCCGCACTGTATGGCCATGGAATTACCTTCCCATCCTGTACTTAGACTGGCTCAGAGTCCTGTTACTGGTAGGCACACAGCCTTCCCTTTCTTAGCTTGATCTAAGCAATGAATAATAGATGCTGCTGATGATTGCTAATAAAGTTTTGATTGCAGATTATCAAGCTGTAATGATACAGTAGTGCTGAAGTGGCTTGCTGTGTAATTGCCATTGTTCCCAATGGCATCTCCATGTTGTTATTGCTTCACCACACCAAAACAAACGGCGTTACTTGATGTTGACTGCACTGTTGGATCCTCTTAGCATTGCCTGCCGAATGCTAGCTAGGCCTATGTTCAGAAATGTTGGGTTGTTTTGCCCCATGTTATCAGTAAAGAAATGCTAAATGAAGAAAGACTTCCCCAGCTCCTTATATATTTTTGGATAACCTAGCTGAACTTCTGGGACTCCTTACTCCAAATAGAGCCTGAGGGGGGAGCAAAGTCAGAGCGCTGTAGGAGGAGGTTGTAAGTCCAGATCAGTGTCTGGGCAGGTGGAGCTGAGAGCAGTCGGGAGGGGCTCACAGACAGCATCATGCCTGCCCAATCTCAAGGAATCAGGAGTATCCTGTCTTTCTATCTGGGTACAGCTCCTATCTGCACCCACAACAAGCCACCTGTTTGAGGACAAGACTCACTTGTGCCAGCCCAGTGGCCATCAGGAGTGATCGGGGCACAGTGACTGCAGGGGGCTTTGGGCATTTACAGAGTGCAGTCTAAAGTGCACTAAGTCTAAAATCCAGACTACAAAGAGCTGGAGATTCTTTTAAGGTGGATACAGTGAACAACATATGACTCAGGAAAGTAAAATTTCCAGGTGGCTCACAGAATGTGTGAAAATTAATATGGACATTTGTTTCCAAAATCTTTGGACTTGTAGGTGAAACTCATTTCACCTGTTTCCTGAAATTAATTTAAAAAGGAAAACAAAAACCCTCAATGTACAGTTCAGTGCCCCAGTGAAATTTTTGGTATGAAGTACTGCTTAATAAATGAGCAACTGTTTTTTGCAACAACTTGCACTTCCAGATGGCCTTATATTGTGGCTCTGCTTTGAAAAGTGACTTTGTAGAAATGGCCCCAAGGGATGGAGTTATTGAGTCTGTGATTTTCATATCAAATTTTCTCTTTCCAAGTTAAAAAAGAAAAAGAAATGGCTTTCTAATTATTAGCCCCGTGAACTCAGCTTGGGATCTAATGTCTAGCTGTGCTTTCTCTAGCTAATGCATCATCCTGAGTAATGCAAGTTCTGCAATCAAAATAGACTGTCCTCAATTATACCTGTGCAGCTCTTTTGTGCTCCTGTATCCTTATTTACACCTGTTCCACTGAGCAAAGGTTTTGGGCCATAATGTTGAAAAAGCAGTCCTACAATTAGAATTTTATTTCTCTTACTGAAAACCAGATTTTTTTAATGCTCTCTTTGATCATATTTCCATATTCTAATAGTATTACAGACTTTCATTGTCTTTGCTGCAGCTTGCATTATCTTGCTTAAACTCAACAGTGCAGCATTATGAGTTGAATTGTGCAGGAAAGTCTTTATTTGTAATTTATTTTGGACATTTAAAATGAGCTGTAAAACCATAGTTAAAACGTGGATGTAGTGGATTGCAGCAGGTCAGCAATGTTTTATTATGGATTTCAGGTAGGAAAAATATGTGGAAGATAAAGGAAATTAAATAAGCATGTCTTGTCAAACCTTGGAATGTGCAAGGTATTGAAGAGGTGATTATTGATGTTTTTAATGGGTAGGGGAATTGATTCAGGAGCACAGAGGGTGCCGATGCTGCAGTGTCTAATGGACACACAACCTGCCATGGGCTTTCTGAGACCAGCACACTGGCTTGGCTGTACCCTTGCTGTTACCTGGGTGTTGCACTCATCCTGCCACGTGCTTTGGCTGTAGCTTTTGGCTGCTCAACAGAGGAATGAAATTTGGCTGTGGATACTTGGGACTGTTCTCCGAGTTGTGAGCTGCAGGCTCCTCTGAAGGAGGTGTCTTTTAAAAGGCTCTCCAGTGCATGAGATTTAGCTTAAGCAGGTGCTTTGATGTCTGTGTTGCAATAATAACATTTAAAGATTATTTTGGTGTCTTAGTATGTAGGAAGGTCTGAGCTGAAAAAAATATATCCTACAATCAAGTAAAAGCTACCAAATAAGTCTGTCCAAATTTCTTAACTGAATATCTGTTGGTCACTGATGAGAGTGCTGTGCCATAACTTCTTTTCCATGTCTTCAAAAACCTGGAATAGTGATGATGATTTTGAATGTTAACATGTTTCTACACTAGTTTGTGATCACATAAAGAATATATGACATGCAGATTAATATCCAGGTAGAAAGCTGTGATTTATGTAGTTAGGAAAGGGCTCTTGCAGTACATTTGTTTCTTGAAGCTGATTGCAGCATGGCTGCTGAACATTTTAAATACATCTTGGAGCTTGGGAATTTTGCTGCTTTACAGGTTAATTTTTTTTCCCCTTAATCCTCCTTCTGGAAAATGAATTAAGTCATTGCAAGATGTAATGAGTGAGTCAATTTATTGAGAAAGAATAACCATTTATTTTAAATGGCTTAAGAATCCTTTTCTATTGTTTGAGTAACTTGAGCCTAGGTAATAGCATTTCTGATTGCTTTAACTAGTGCTGCAGACTTTGTGAGAATTATACCACAGGTTCTTGTTTTAAGTAGGCTCTGTTTGGCCAGGACTGATCGTAACAGAATTGGTCTTTCCTTCCCAAGACCCATGCAGGCTGGTAGCAGTAGGATGTTTAGGAAAGTTGCTTCACTGGTGTTTCCTCAGGTTTGTCATGGTATCTTATTGAATAAGCCTCCCTACAGGAAATTATCCTCTTTCTTGCCAGCCTCAGCAGACAAGTTTAAGGTGGGAAACAGGAAACGCTGTCTTTCTATGCATTAGTCATCCATAGGGCTTGTGATTTGCTTTTTTCCTCCATACCCTGCATAAAAGAGGGAAGTTTTGCCCTTGATCCACTTCTATGTGAGCAAACTGAGAACTGCAATCTTGGAGCTTTTACTGTGGCATGATTCCTCTGTACTAAATTCATATGAAAACAGTTGAGCCACCGGTTTTTTGGTAATCGGAGGTACTTTGCTGCATTGTCATCCATTAACTCCCACTGTCAGCAGGCTGGCACAGCAGGGAGGAGCAGGGCCCATAACCTGGGGCAGACGGGAGGACACCATATATATATATATACATGTATATGTATATGTATATGTATATGTATATGTATATGTATATGTATATGTATATGTATAAAGCAATGTTTCCTTTGCCACTCTGTGAAATGAAATAAATAAGTAACCATAATCAAAGCAGCTAGTTTCACTGCTCATCACATTTTCATGATGACGAATGAGGTATGAAAACTGGGATAGGATACTTTTTAAAATCTGAAAAGGGTGAAGTCCTGGCTTCGGGGAACTTGTGACAAGGTACATGTGACATTCCTCTCAGCAACTAGTGATGCTGCTAGTTCCACGTTCAGCCTACTGTGTGACCTTTTTTGAGAACCTGCCATTACTGTGCTTTCCTCACTTGGTCTTTGACCTGTTTGTTTCTTTGGAATTTGGAGAACAAGTTGTGGGATCCCCATCAGTGTAATACCGCATTAATACAAATAACAGGAGGGAGCTGTAATGTTTATGGATGTTTAATGTTTGTGTCCTTAAAGTCCATCAGAGAGCACTGACACACCATGAGACTCACCTGAAAGCAGCCATATTTTCCCTACAAGGCAGCTGATGGTGCAGTGCCTTTGTGTTGCTGATGTTTTGAAAACACCGTTTTGCAGCCCCTGTTGCATCTCTGAGAGTCGAGCACCTTGTGCACTGATGTGGTGTGGGGAATGTGAGCAGCTTCACTTGCATCTGCAGTACGTGCAGTCTGCTCCAGAGCATCCACTGTGAACTGATTGCAAATTAATTTGGTTGTTGGGACTGAATGAATGAACAGCTGCATGGTTAATTATGCAGAATGGTATAGAAAAATGTAGTGTTAATGTTTTATACCCTCATTATCCCTGCAGTATGGAATATATTTTTCAGTGTGAAAATAACAAAAGCAGTATTTCCCACATAACTTATTTATTAAGATCATCGTATAGTTAGGCAGCTTTCTCTGCTTTAATTTGGTAAGAATTGGGACAAATAAAAACTCCATACAGGCCAGGTTTTAAAATGTAAATATAATCTTATGTGCTGAAGAATTTGGGGGTGTTGGTAGTTGATAAAAATGAAATGCATTTTACGGTAAGATTTAAATGTCTTGATTTTTTTTTTTGGCCGTCTGAAATACAGAATGTTAGTTGAGGCCTTTTCCTCTCTCTCCCTGCAGCCTCTCATTGAAAAGATGACTGATAATTTGTCAATTAGTCAACTGAATCTCTGTTCTAGATAATTTTTTAAAAATTATTTTGTGGGGTTTATGTGTAAATTGAGTTTGTCCCTTCCTGCTTCTGCTCCTCCTATTTCTCCTCTGGTGTATTTTCCTTCTATTGCATATAGAACAGGGATAGAGAGTTATTTCGTTTCAACAAATACCTGTTCTTGAGCTAACATTCAAAAAGGATATTTCACTTTCTCACGGATTTTCTCTCCTAGTGGCCTTTTTTTGCCAGCTGTTACCCTCCCTCCTTCACAGGCCTGGCTTGTCTCTTCTGGGCCTGACTGCTTCAGTCCAGACTGGAGAAGCTGCTTTTTAGATGAGGTGTTACGTGTCTAAGTTTTTGTATTTTGGCTTAACATACCAGCTCCAAACCTGATTTTTGAAGCTCTTCAGAGCTGATGTCCTGATGGCAGAGCTTTCTCCTCATAGTTGCTTTGACCTACTGTAGATGTATTAATGACCAGTGAATACATTTTATCCCAGCTTTCTATCATAGGATCTGAAATTGTCATTTTGAACAAGAGTGGGGCAATACTTCTTATCACCTATTTGTTGAAAAGCATCTGTGTGAGTTAATTTTTTTTTTCCAATCTGGTATGTACTTTCTTTACCAAATGGTTTTAATTCTTCTTGAAGAGTGTGCATGCAGTTCAAATTACACCCCTTGATAAAAAGACATCACAGTATCAGTGAAATACAACCACCCCTGGGCAAAAGCCAGGGAAACAAGTAAAGAGACACGTGGTGAAATGGGCTTTCTTAATATCAAAAAAAACCAAACAATTGAGTTCAAAAGCGTCTACGTCATTCAACCTTTGGATAGCCTGGCTTCCAAGCTTTCCTTTCTGGCAGGAAGGGGATGTATGGTTCTACTTTCTGTATGAGTTAGAATACTTTTTAGTAATGCTGATCCTTCCTTAGGATTGTTGGCTGTTCTGAAGACTTCAACGTAAAATTAATTTAAATTTTAGTCTCCTCCAAGAATTTTGAAACTTATCATTGCTTTATCTTAATTCTTACCATATGCTGTCCAGTCCTTAATTTTGCAACATCTCTTTGGGATAGAATGTAAAAATCAAGTTGTGCTGTTCTGAAGCACACTGATTACAGTTTGAGATTTCTTTCCCTTTACCCTACCCCTATGCAGTTTCTATGCTAAATACTGGTATGTCAGGTGTCAGTAATTTTTAATTCACTTTTTCTTCAGCCTGACATGTAAGATTAGAAAAATAATAGTATTTTACTTTTCATCCTCATTTAAAAATATTTGGAAGCAAAATATCCATGTGATGGAATTCTGTATCTATGATGATTTCAGGTGCATAATGCTTAAGCCCTTGATGCTGTTTTGGTGCAGTTTTCAGCATAGTCCATAGTGCTCCGTACTAATGGGGAGCATGCACCAGTAAAAGATTAAACCTCTGCACTGTGAAAGTGCAGCACATTCTGGACAAGTGTGGAAGCCTAGAGGGAAGACTCCCATGCCTCAGCTTTCCATGTGGCCTCAGGAGGATATATGAATCTGTCGGTATTCCAGAGTAAAAAGCATCCAAGAATCATCTTTAAATAAAATTAAAAAATGAAAGAAAGTTAATTATTTAAAGACCAGAGAAGTACATTACAAATATGCTTCATAAAACACCATGACCCATCACAGCATTACCTTAACAGGTCACAGTTAGAGGACATCTCTTAACGTGTCCTGGTATGTGAAAAGCAGTGTTGGAGTTCTGAGGTCTTCAAAGTGATGATAGGACTTAACTTCTCAAAAGGCCTGTAAACATTTGTAAAGTACATCAATAAGTAAATATAAGTGAATATTTAAGTATCAAATTATATTTGATTTCCATGCTAACTGGAAGTCTTGGTACATCCAAATGCTTTAATTCTTACAATTTTTTTTTTTAATTTCAGGTTGGAAATAGATACACTATGCTATTATTGTAATAAACATTATTATATATTTTTTCTTTGTCATGATTTTTAGGGCTGGGAATAGGACATAAGTTTCTGACACCCAGTTGGTCACTTATATCACTGTTTTACGGGCAGTTTTCTACTATATTGCATCCATGCAGAGAATGATTTTGGTTGCACGAGAGCACAATGGACATCAAGTACAACCCATGCTCAAAGCAGGAGTTGCTGCAGAAGTTAATCAGGTCACTCATGGCCTCATCCTGCCTGGTTCTGAAAAACTTCCAGGCTGGAGGTCTCTCAGCTTTGCTGGGAAGTGCTTTGCAGCTGTCATTGCAAGGGGCTATGTCAGCTGGCATTTCCCATCTTGCAGCTTGTGTGTGCCATCTATTGCCTTTTCACTGCCTACCCTGACCCGTCTTATTTAAAATGTCTCTTTAGATGCTGGAAGAGTGAAATGAGGTTTTCCATTAGCCTCATTTCCTAGAATGACCTAACCCAGCTCCCTCAGCCATTGCTTGTACATTGTGTGCTCCAGTTCCCAGCATCTTAGTGACCCTCCACTGGACTGATCTCTCTCTGTGAAATGACACAGATTTTTTTTTTTTAAATTCCACTTGCTGAACTGGGATTATCTGTTTTCTGGAGGTTCCTCTCTGCTTCTCTCCCAGTATAAAATAGCCTGCTCTATGCTGAATTGTTGAGAACAGTTACCTTATTTATCTGAATGCAAAAATAAGTGTGAAATACTGAAATCATTAACAGGGGAAATTCAGTTCTTTAGAAATTGCTTAAACACCCACGTCACTTCATTACCTGTACAAAAAGATAACATTGGTCTTGTTTTCACTGAACCACTCAGTGTAAGAACAGTGGGGATGCCAGCATTAACTTTTTGTCCTCACTTTTGTTATGCAGTCTGAATTCTTGATAGGTTTTGATTTAGTTGCTGGTACATTATTTATGACATCTCTTGGCTGCAGCTGCTGTAATCCACAAACCAAAGCCAAGCCTATTATTTCTAGTAATAGAATTGTATTTTGTTGTAGAGCAGCTCCCAGGTAATTAGGCAGGATGTGGTGTAATTGGTTGTAACATAGGCTCTTCTAAATACAGCATTAGTCAGACTGAATGGCAGATGAAAGTTGTTTTTTTTCTTTTGAAGATTTGTCTACCACAGGTAAACATTAATGTGACCACAAACATTAGGAAGATTAATTTTTCCAGGAAAGGAAAGAGAATTTTTGTTTTAATGATCCTACACTGAGAAGAGTGTTCTTTTAAGTGAGAATATTGAAATGTGCAAAGCAGAGTTTTTTGAGGGCAAGAATTCACATACTAAGCCTGGGATGTGGGTAAAGCTGAAGTCTTATTCAAAGAGTGGACTTCATACAGCAGTTTTTATTGCTATTGGATTTGCGTTTGGGACAATTTTGAATCATCTTTAGCTTGACCTATACTTTGTATATGTGTATTATTAATTGACAGGGTTTCAAGGGTCAGTGTAGACACCTGAAATCTCTGGAGTAAAATCTGCTGATTGCTTTAAAAAGTGATTATGAACTGAGAAGGAATTGTAAGAGGTGCAGTTTGGTGGATTTCTTGTCTCTTGGCATCTTCCCCTCTGGGTTCTTTTGTGGATTATGTGATGAATACAAGTTAACTGGAAATAATTCAAAGGAAATGGAGTGAAATTCAGCATTAACTTTGAAAGTCCAAATATACAGTAGCCAGCTCAGAAACTTTGAGAAGCTGATGGATTTGCTTCAAATCATACAGCAAAACAGTGAAACAGTCTTTGTCATGAGAACCTTCAGAACAGGGGATGGGAAACAAAAGAGAGTCAGGTTGCAGTTGTTCTGTTGAAAGTTGTTCCCTTGAACATGTTGTTTTGCCATGGTGTTTTGTTGGGGAGAAATAAAAGAACAAAGGGTCAAAACTTTTATGTGTTATGATTCTGTCTTTCTTTGAATCTATATGTTTCATTTGGCTGGCTAATGGGAAATGGTGTTTATGAAAAGGCTCTAGTCTGTTCTCTTGTGGGTAGCGGAGCAAAGTGAATTACTGTGTTACGCATTACAAAGAAAATGTTGGGATGACACTGAGGCAGAGGGTTTGTTCAGAGGGTTTGTTCCAGTTTTCATTCTGGAACTCTGGAGTGCTACATATTCACTGTTTAATTTTCCTTTGCACGCTGTCTGTAAAATTCCCATGAGAAGTAGCAGCTGTTGGTGCTGCTGCACTCGCAGTGAGCAGGATTTCCCCTTCAGCAAGTCACAGGTTGATTACCAGAAAACAGCCACTCCAGAAGAAGTGAACTGTGTGGTCTTACCCTTGGGGCCAAGCTAACCTGCATGGCCCTCCATCTTCTCTCCTGGGAAATAAATAATGTTTTAGGGCACAAATGCATGGGGGACATGAGAATAAAGTGGCTGAATTGGCCTAAAGCACTCCAGCACCTTTGGAAGCACTGGGGCTCTAATGATTTGTATGGATTACAGCTCAGGTCCTAAAATTAATGATAGGTTTCAACTGAAGTTTGTACCAATTGTGAATTCTTTAGACTGAACATTTGTGCAGTGCACTTTTCATGTTATTTCTTATGGAAGTAGTAACCACCTGTTCCCATTCCTTTTCCCCTCTGAGGAGGCATTTGTTAGATCACTGGAGTATGTGGTCCACAGATGAAGTCCTGCAGCGGAAAAAGGATTAAACTCGAGCTCAACAGCATGAATTTTCTCATCCTGACAGTTTGCTCAGCAATTTTGGTTTTTTTGCTTCATAAAGAATTTTCAACTATGCAGAAATTGGGTGATTTTCCTTGAGGTGGGAGGAAGGCAATATTGAATATATATAGTTTAGATTAATCTAAGTAAAATCTGTAGACTTTAAAGGCCTTTAAAGGCTTGCTCTATGCATCTGACAATGATTGCTTTGGTTTGGACATTAAAATGTAGAGAAATGGTGTGTTAGGACTGAGTCTGCTGATCCACTTATTCTCATCTCCCCGATCTATTCTTTGCTCTGTCACATGCAAAGATCTTTGTTGAACCTTATCCCTTATTCCTCGTTTTGTCACTTAGTGTAATGGGCAGATTTCAAGGAGGCACACTGGAGGCCAAGTGGCTTGAGTAGATTCTTGGCTTGTGGTTTCCTTCTGCATTTGATAGCAAATGGCAAGAGTCCCAGTGTTGAGCTGAGTTCCTCTCCCTCATTAAGTTAAGCAGGCTTAACTCAGTCCTACCTGGACAGCTGAATGGCAGCAAGACAGCCGGCTGCAGAAAGGCAATAGTTTCTTTCACAGCTTGCTCACAACACCTGGCTTAGCTCCATATTGAAAACAAGCAAATGGATCAGTCCCACCTCTGCTGAAAGATGTGAATATCAAAATGTAAGTGTAAGAAAACGGATTGCCTCCAGCTGTGTGGGGCCACCGCTCAGAATTTGGTCAGTGGTAGGGTGCACATAAGGTGTGGCTTCTGGTGCTCGGATTTTATTTTCAAATCAGCTTGTGACTCACCCAGAATATTGTAAGACTCACCACAGCTGTTAGCATGTGCATTAAGTTGGTCACTGTCTTTGTTTAAGTGCTAAATAAATTAGCTGAATATTTCTATACATGACAAGTACATCGGAGGCTCTTGTCCATACCTTCAGACACATGTAGGAAAGGGGGATAGAGTCATGGGAGCATTTGGAAGCTGGAGAAAATGGCCTGCTGTGAGTGATGCACAACCTTCAGACATTCAGCTTATCAAAGGGAAGTAAAGGGCTGTTTCAATCTAAGGTTCAGTTTACAAAAGAGCTTGATGTTTGCTCTGCTCAACCCTGGGTGACCCTTGCCGTAGCCAGTAGGCTTCAGGGAAACGATGGATGTGTCTATTCATTTGTTTTCTCTTTCTGATATTCCCCATCTTACCTGGTTTGACCAAAAATACCTTTCTGTCTTCTTACTCCTTATCCAGATTTCTCTGTAAATTATTTTTTGTGAGTTCCTTTAAAAAAGAAAGGGAGGTAGTAACTGGTCAGTTGGATTGACATGTTTGTTCTCCCATTGTTTTTCTACATGTGGAATGGAGGGAAGGTTGGTCAAAGTGTACTAAGGCAAGTAAGAAAATAAGTACATGGAAGAAGTTATCACAGTTCTTTACAAAAAGCTTTATAACATTCTGACTTTTAAATAATGCTTTTTAAACAACATTAACTTAATTTATAAATTTCATCACACTTATAAATTAACAGAACATAGCACCAACTGTACATTGAAAGAGTTGGAAATCTCCATCGGATTGCTCACAGCCAAGTTCTTAAAGTGGTTTTAGAAGCCCCAAGAAAGTCTATGATGATTTATGTTCCTGTAGGTGGCTGCAGCAGAAGGACCAGGAAACTGAAACAAATGCAGCTATGAAATATGTTCTTTTGTTATGTGGATGATTCAGACGGGAGCTTTGGCCATCAGCACGGTGTTCGGTTTTATCTTCTTAAATGTTTAGTGTCATAAATACTAAGGTTTTAAACTGTGAAATGTTGTTAGTCAATTCTTTTTAGACTGTGTGAAATCAGAAGGTATCCTTACCTTTGTGCAGTAGGGAGGGAGGAAGGCATCTGGACTCTTGCCTGGCTGTTCACTCAGAGCCTGATGAACTCAGGTGTCTCAGCAAAGTGTGGTGTGTGCAGAGCAGGGCTGTGTGCCTTTGGGTGCCTGTGCACTCTCAGGCTTTGGCATTTCCTTCTGAGAGCAGAGGCAAGGATATTATTCCTGTTTTGTTTGCTTCTCATCCACGTATTGTCACTTTTGTTTTCCCCAGCGAGCATTAATTTAAAGGAAACAAGGTAGTTCAGATTGAAAGGTTATCAGCAAATGCTGCATGAATGAAAACGTTAAATGAGTGAATCTTTCGCATGTCTTCTGTGTCAGTTCTGCTTAGAGGAACAATTCTGAAAATGAGACAAAATACCCAATGCCTTAGATTTGTAGCATTTAACAATTTGAAATACTCCAATTACCCATGTACTCATTAGGAAAAGGGGTCAGTACTCAGAGGGAGAATGGATGACTTACTAATTTACAGTGTTACTAAATCATGTAAATGAGGGTTTTGTTTAGCTTTAAATGGGGATGTTATGCAATGATGCTAGACAGCTTGGATGTGGGGCATTTCTCTCAGTGAAGATTGCCTGTTTTTGGTAGATTTTAATGGTCAATTTGCGTAGCACCCGTGCTGGGCAAACAGTCTTGTATAATTTGAAAAATTATTCAAGTTTTGTTCTCAATTGCTCTGTTAAATTTAGATGGACTGAATATTATTATAATTTAAAATAAATGGGTAGGAAGGGGAAAAATAAATCAAGATGCAATCTCAGTTGGAGAATATGATTTTGAAAACCCCTACTATAAATACCTTGTACATGCAGAGGAAGCTATTTAGGAGATTATTGTCTTAGGAACTTCTTTTACATATTCCCTTCCTTGCCATTGATTTTTTTCCTCCCTTTTTTTTTTGTATCAGATGAGGAGTGGGGGAAGGTGACAATAAACTCATTGAATGTGGTAAGAGTCAGAATGATGTAGTGCAAAGCAATATTAAAGTCTTTCTTAGCTACACATTCATCATTTTCTGCCCTGTATTCTTTGGTTTGGGATAAGAAGCCATTGGGTTCTTATGAGTCAGTTCCAAGCACCTTCTCCTTTAGAAGGAAGATTAGGAGAAAAAATAGATTCTTCAAATAACATAACCTCCATTTATATCCTGTGGAAGTTATATTAAAAGGAGAATCTCTCCCTGGAAGGCTTTTGCAATGTGAGAATTGAATTTAACAAGCTAAGCTTTCCGTGGTAATAATTGCACAGCTAAGGATGATGCAAATTTAATGGCTCTAATCAGATGAGGTGAAAGAAAGCAAATATTAGGTTTATGCTTTAATTTGTGATTTGCTCTACTGTTGATTCTTCCATGCAAGAGAAAAGTTGTGTGTGGTGTTCTTTTTTATTTTTTCTTTTCTCTTTTTTCTTTTAACCTTTGGAAAACATTAGTCACATTGAATAATCTTCATGAACATAAATTGATTCCATCTTAAAATGATACATTTTACATATTTTAAATAAAAATATAGTTTACTGAAAATTATCATCCAGAAAATGGGAATGACCATAGGTCACAAGAGGGTACTGAGCTGGGCAGTCCTTTGTCTCTGCCAGATGCTCATAGGAAATTGAACTGACAGAAAAGGACAGAAGTCTGTAGTGGAGTTTCACAGAATCACATAATGATTGAGGGTGGAGGGAACATCTCAATATCATCTATTCCAAGGCCCTTGCTCAAAGCACTGTCAACCCAGGACTATGCTCAGTTGGGTTTTTAATAATTTCAAGGACAGATAGTCTAAACCTCTCTGGGCAACCTGTGCCAGTGTTTGACCCTCTTCACGTTCAGATGTCTTTTTTTAGATATTTACATGGCATTTCCTGTGTTTCACTACCCTTTGACTGTTGTCCCATCTTTGGACACCACAGAAAAAAGTCTGCCTCAGTTTCCTTAAACTCCCCCATTGTGGGAGCCCTGAAAGCAGAGAATATTTCCCTTCCTGTTTTGAAGGGTTCTACCCCCCTGGACAACACTGTATTTGACCTTTATCAGGTCAGGTTTAGTCAGTTCTTATCCATGGAGAAAACTGCCAACTCTTTGGGAAGAACTAGAATCTAGTTCAGTGAGAACTAAATAATAGAGTATTATGTAAGGTGTGAAAAATCTAAAGGTGTCAGGTTTATTAATGTGGTCCACACCCCATCATGTATTTATGCCCATGATAAGGGGCCCCTGAGTATTTTCTTCATCATGGATGAACACTGCCAGCCCTCTGTCTCAGTCAGGGGTAAAGGTGAGGTAGAGATGCTCGTAGCTCCCAGTTCTTGCTTTTGGCCTTTCTTTAAGATAGGGGGCTCATTCATTCTTTCATGAACACTCTATCTACCTCCTTCAGCATTTTGAAAAAGGTTTGGGCACATTTTTCAGATTTTTTCCCCCCACAGCCCTGGGTTATGAGGAAACACCTCCTCCACTTTATCATGTAAGCTTTAGATTTTGTGGACACTACAGTTTCTGGTCCTTGAAGAGAAGTTATTTCATTTCTTTGCTTGCCCTTGTTTGTCTTAGGTGTATTTCCTATGCTTCCCCTGTGTCCTTGTTTGAGGTAAATACAGCGATGCTGAACATTTTGAAGGTAAGGGCACAGTGAAGGGGCTAATACAGTGCTATAGTGGCATTTTCTGTTTTATTCTGTTACTTTTCTAAAAATGTCTGAGTTTGTGTTTTTTGATTCACTACTCAATGGCACCTTGGTGCCTTCAGGGTACCCTGTATAATATCACTCGAGTATCTTTATGGTTTGTTCAAAACCCTTCATTTTGTATGTAATGTCAGAACTTCCCTTTTGATTTATGTATTGTGAATGTATGTTGCCATTTTAATGACCTGTCACTCAGAATCATGAGGTTCATCCAAAAACTCTCATATTTACTATCTTACTTGATATTTACTTGTCTTTGTTTATTCCTTTGAGCGACATAGTGTTATCAGCATACTTTTGTCACCATCTGCCCCATTCCTGTAATTATGATACGTTAAATAGAACTGATGAAGAACCATGTGGGACTCCTTTGAGAACTTTTCTCAATAGCAAAAATTATTCAAACCTAACCTTTCCTGATTTTAGAATAATTCTTCCTTCATGAAGACCTGTCCTTCTATCCTCTAGCAATACAGCCTCTTGAGCACATTTTTTAGGGGATCTTTCTGAAAGACTTTTAGAGAAGACAATGTGGTTAAATTTTACTTTTTATATATTCATTGATTCTGTCAAAAAATGAGGACATTAATGAGTCATGGATTCCCTTCCAGAAGTCATGTGGACTCTCACTCAGTACCTTTTATTTCTCTGTGTGTCAAATTACAGAGTTGGAAAAATTTTTACTATTTTGCCTACTGCTGACATCAAACTTTAGTGCCCTGAAGTGCCTCTCTGAATTACTCTTGGAGACCTTTGAAAATTGGAACCCATATTTGCAATGTTCATTTCTCTAATGCAAACATTATTTTAAATGAGAAGACACTGTCTGCAATTAATGGCTTAGTGATTTCATCCTTGAGTTCCTTTAGAACATTTGGATGAGTACCATCTGGTCTGGGCAGATGAGTAGCGTTGATTTGTGTAAAATTTCTTGCACTGACACTTTAATATGAGACATTTCTTAATGCAGTGACAGCGAAGAAGAGCTCTGACGTGGAACATTTCAAAGCACCTTTGGGATGAACAGAGACACAGCTTTCTCTGCTGTGACTTGATCTCTAGATGCTCTTTTCCCACCTTGCTCATGTATTGGTTCCACAGATTGCAGTGGCAGACTTTGCATCTTTTGGGAGTTTGACAGAAGATTAATCATTACAGTGTAAACTTTTTCAAGTTGTGTTTCAAAGGTTTTTATTTTGGCCTATTGCTTTATAGTGTTATCCTTCTGAGGATGTTTTTCTTCTTCTTATCTTCAGCAGGTCAAAATTCAGCTTGTTAAAGTTGTGTGTCTGTCTTTGAGTCGTGTTACTTTTCAATCTTGCCTTATTTTTCCTTTGGTCCACTTTAGGTAGTATACACTTGCACTGAAATTCAATCTCATGCCTTTAAAAAGACGTTTCCAATATTTCACCTATTGCATTCCTTCCCTTAAGTTTTTTTACCTTTTTTTTTTTTACCCAAGCTTCCTCCTTTTTGTGCAAGAGTCCTGCTGAACCCACTCCCCTTGCGGATATTTTGGCTTCCTTACTTCTGCACAGATGTTGACTCTGCGTCCGTGCTGCTCAGGGTTGCAGAGTGACTCACTGACAGCCCTGCTGAGACCCAGTGAAGAGTTGCTTCCCTCGGTTTCCTGGATAGCTGCTCACGAAGCAGGCTCTGAAAATTTGCTCTTGGCCCTGTGCCCCGAAATAACATTTAAGCAATCTACATGGGGTTGTTGAAATCTCCCATTACCTCTGTGTTTCCTGATCCTGCGTTCCTTGAGCTTGTGAAGCAAATCTCTCTGCTGCCATCCAGGCCAGCCCAGTGGGGATGTGCTAAATGCTGCATGCTGTGCTCCCAGCCCTCTGCAGCATGGACTTCCAGTCCATGGGGATTCCAGGTTACTTCCTACACTTAACTTATTTATTAGATTTAGCTTTCAGATTTTTCTGAGGGATAGTACCATTGCTAGCTATTCAGATTTGGGTTTTTCTTCTGTATTCCCCCTTTATTTCTTTAATGTCTAACTGTTTGATGGACTTCCAGTCCATGGGGATTCCAGGTTACTTCCTACACTTAACTTATTTATTAGATGTAGCTTTCAGATTTTTCTGAGGGATAGTACCATTGCTAGCTATTCAGATTTGGGTTTTTCTTCTGTATTCCCCCTTTATTTTTTTAATGTCTAACATTTCTATATAGAAGGACATTGACTTTATTTATCCTTTGGTATGTTTTTCTACCTTTTTTCATGCTTGTTTAAATGGGACGTTTTTATCTGTCTGCTTACAATGATCTGTAGTTTCAGATTTACCAATCTCTCTCCTGTTTGCTTAACAGTGCAGTGTTTGCCTCCCTTCTCCAAAAGTTGCATTGTACCAAAATGTGAGTCCTTCTGTGCCTTTGAATGTTCTTTTTCTATATCTTTTCTTAATTAGCTCTCTCATCATGTGGCTATCAATGCTTTTGACTTCAAATGTAAGTAAGAAAGTATGTAGAAAGATAAAAGGAAAAAAAAACAGCATTTTTTTTTCTGTTAAAAAACAAAGAAAGCAAGTGATGCTAAATTCTGTCACACATATACAATGTTTTTACAATCAATATATTTTCGGGTAGTTCTTTTATTTTCTCCTTTTCCTGTGACTGTGAGTTTACACACTGGAGATGCCAAAAATGAGGCAGACCTATGTTTCTTTTTAGGGAAGAGGGTTATTAACTCAAAAGAATTCCTGCCTTTCTCCCCTCACTCCAGTGGCTTCCCTGGGAAAATTCTCACTAAAGAGTGAGGAAGCCTTTGTAAAATCCTTGGCCATGTGTTTTGTGTATATTTGTCATCTGGCCTTTTTTTTTTTTTCTTTTAGTTATACATATATGTTATAAAACCAAGTTGAAACTAACCAGCATGCAGAAGCCTTGACTTTTCTGGTGAATCAAAACAGAGATACTACACATGAATAAAACAGACTTTTCATGTCTGCAGCAGCTTCCCACACTGTTCCATCAGGCAGCCAACACTTGCTGCTGGCTTTACAATTAAAGCTCTGTGCGTTGGCCATCATTTGTGTCATTTAAAATAAAACTGCTGTTTAATGCTTCATGGACATTACCTCCAGAACATAATTTTTTGTTAACTTCAGAGGCTAGAAACAGTTTAGTCATCTGGATTGTAGTTTCTCTCACTACTGTTTGTGCCTGTAGTAGATCCTGCCTGTCAGTGATTTCAGCAGTGATGTTTGGGAGTCCTTTCTTTGATGTCTGTGCCTCTTGCTTCTGCCTCCCCCTTTACAGGGAGACATCTTTTATGTTCTTTGACCTGAGAAGATATCTTTCTTCACCCTCTGCCACCCATTTTTTAAGGGTGTTTTAAAATATAAGCAGAAAATTAATAACACGAGATCAGCATTTCTAAGAAAAATGATCAAGAATTGTATTTATTAAGAAGGTAATTGTGGATCATATGTGCTAGGAATTTCGTAAGTTTTCCAAGCCCTGCCAAATATGATTTCATATATTTTTAAGATAAGGGCTTTTGTTTGTTTTTACAGTAGTAAGACTCTGACTATGACCTTCCTGTACAACACAAGGTCCTTTTCTTGCTAAAGAGCCTGTTACAAGAACAAGTCTTTGTATCAGAGCTGTCAAGAAAAGAAAAGGAGGAAGCCTTGTCCTCTTGTCCCTGCATTTCTTTCATGTGGTCTATTCTGTGTCTGAGAAAGAGGAGAGGATAGTAGGAGGGGAAAACTTTAAAAAAAGAAAAAGAGTTGTGGGAGAAACTCCTAGGAGACTATTTCATACTTTCTCTCTTTCTTTGCAGAACATACTAATGTGCAAATAAATGCTGCATGCCATCTAAAACTATTAATGCTTCTGTCATCATTAGTTTGTCAGCCTGTGTATGACAACTTGACTGTGTGTATTTAGGGGTAGATCATTGCAGTGGAGGCTTAATCCTGGCAAGGTCAAACCTGGAGCTATGTGCTAACTGTAGTAGGGAGAAGGAAGTGAGCATCAAGTAACTCATACTGCTTGAAAGATGAAAATTTATGTCAGCGCTGTTTCTTTGATAAGGTGCTAAATAAAATCATTATCTTTTGTTATTAGCAAACCAGTCTCTACAAACAGAGGGAACTTAACCCTGTTATCCTGGGCACATTTCAACAGCGACGTGCACATTTTCAGACTTTGTAGAGGTGAAATGTGTCAGGTAATGGGGATGTGATACTCTGTATTTGTGTGTTTCTGTATGCAGACGTGTAGCCCCTTTAGAAGAAATCCACTGTTCTCTCAAGCCGAGGAAACGACAAGTACTGGAGAGCTCTAAACTCTAACAAGAAAAAGGCATGAAGAAAAGCAGTGTCTGGGAATTGAAGCAAGACAAATTCAAATTAGAAATCAGGCACACATTTTTAATTAGAAGCATAATTGTATACTGAAACAAATCAGAGTAAGTGATAGATTCTTCTAAGACTGGGTGGCTTTCAGAAAGATGTGCCTTGGTCAGATGAGTTGCTGTCCTCTCATGTAGCTGTACTTGAGCAAAATTTTCTTGTCAGTTTTATGCAGCAGGTCAGGTTAGAGTCTCTAATGCTTGTTTCCAGATTAAAGACAAGTGAATCTAAATACTTGCAGTATTGCTGTGAGGCAAATGTATTTAAAACTGGAAAACAGCGAACTTAGTAAAAGGTAGAGGGGAGTGTGTTTAAGGAAGGCACATGTTGAATTCCTAGTTAAAATTTCTAATTTATAGTTCTGTATTATGATTTTTTTCCCCTTCTCATGATCATGTTCTTTTCATATATTGACAAAAAACTGAATGTAGAAAAGCTTTACAAGTTAGGATCGAATTGGATTTCTTGATGCACTTTTGTCAGTGATTTGATATCAGTAGGGGATCCTAAGCTGCTTTCATTTTCCAATGAAGAGGAAAGAGCAGCAATTTAAAGTACCATTTCTTTTCCTTCCTGTTTTTGTCACATTTGACCCTATTAACATGTAGACATAGGAATAATTTTCTCAGTGCTTTTTCTGTGTGATGGTATTGTTCTAATTATTATTAATTTGTGGCTTCTATGTCAATGAGAAGTGTGGAGTGAAAAACTGGACATTGTATATGAGAAAGTTCCAGTGGTCTTGCACTGGAGAAGGCAGCTTACCCCCTTCCTACATGGGCTGCTCCATCAGCCTGAATGTCAAAAGGAAGGAGGAGGTGCTAGAAAAGCTGTGCCAGAGAATGCTGGATGAACTGAATGATACCAGCCTTTGAGGAAGTTGATTGTCCTTGTATTCTGTCAAACTCTGACTCTCTGTGTTTGCCGCTATGAAGGGAAGTAGGGTTGGAACAGGCATTTTTAACTTTTTTTTCTGCTCCTTGTACCACTCACTGTTGTGTCTGACAGTATATTGGCAGCCAGGGACTGCTGGCATCCCCTGGAGAGGGAGGAGAAATCCTGCCTTGATGTTATGTGGATATGATCAACTTTCAGCAGTTGCAGCATCTCAGCCACCCAAAGCTTCTGTTGCCATCCATCTTCTTGGTTTCAAAGATTTTCTTTTGAGTGCATTTCTTTAAAGCTATAGAAAGACATTATATAGCTCTTACAATATTATGCCAGATTTTATATCTGTAGTACTCTAGGAGACTAAGAAATGTATAGGATCTCTTGGGAAGAAATTGTCTGGTTTTGTCTCTTTTTTCATTTTCTTCTTCTTTTTAATTTTTTTTTTCCTGTGGTGTGCAAATTAAACAGGAAGTAAATATACCCATCCAGCTGTTTCCCCAAATTTTAAATAGGTTTGGATCTTCCTATGAAGTCATCAGTCACCTAGTTACTACACATAAATGTGTTCCTAAACGTAACAGGTTTCAGATTTCTGGCTGAATTCCTCTTTGCCTGTGTCAGAAGAGCCCCACAAACTACAGACAGCTGAAGCTAAACAGAAATAATCATTGCCTGGAAATGCCTTTACTGTGTTTGGCAAGTGGACCACAGTTACTTAAATCCTTTTTAGGTTTGTCTGTGTATTTTTGTCAAGACTGTACACAATATTAAGGAGCTTATAAATTTTAAATTGCCCTTTTTGCTACTTTTTTTACAGTTATGAGTAATTTGGAGTTGAGGAACTTATTAGTAAGGGCTTGAATCCATTTGTTCTACCAAGCAGAAACTATCTAAAATACTCAGCAGTGCTACTGGAAACAAAGGAAAACAAGGAAAATACAGATACTTAAGTTTTGATGAGCAGAATTGTAACTAACTCTATTTCCCTCTTTTCCTTGTAGGTTATATTTCTTAAAGGAAGATATCTTCTAAATTTATCAAGTGACTGTGAGCCCCAGATATTCCTATTAACTTAAATGCCTAAATTAAGCAGGTAGTTGCCTGAGGGACATATGTGTAGCTAATGGAGATGAGTGTAGGCCCCCGGAGGATGATTGGGAAGATAGGGGTGATGACCTGACCATGGCAGTGGCCTTTCTCTGTCCACTGATTTCTGTAAGGTGGATGTTAAATGGGATGAATCTGGATCATGAGAGTCCCTTTGGGAAAGGAGGAGGAGTCAGCTGGTACCAGCTCTCTCCAATTCTCTTGTTTTGGATCTAAGATCCATTTAGGGGAAAAGAGGAAACAAAAATGCAACACAAACAGTTCTGGGTAAGTGGGATTGGTGAAACCCAGCTTGGTGCCTTGTTGAGCAAGAGATAGTAATGAAGGTGGGAGAATGACTGAGTCACTGTGAGGAAAACAGGAGGAGATGAAATTGGTATTTTCCAAACACCGTTCAGACGATGCTTGTGTGTGGTTCACTCCCATCACTCGGTCCATTCAGGACACTTCTGGAATAGTGAAAGATTTGCTGATTGCATAGTGTGTACTCAGAGTTCTTCCAAGGTAGGTGATGATAACCATAGTTTTAGTTATTTAGATGGAATAGGGATGTTGTTGCCATCACTTCCTGCCTTGTTCAGTGAGTTGTTAGACTTTTCCTTCTGAGAAGAAGTATCCAAAAAAATGGACACTACAGTTGTCCTCAACTAATTCCTGGCTGGCTTGGCAGGGAGATGGGCAGAGAGACTTTCTTTTCTTATATAAAGAAACTGCTTAGTATGACCCCTTCATCTGCTGGTTGAACAGATTGGCAGAAGGGGTATCTGAACTGAATCTGAACTGGGGTATCTGAATTTCAGAAAAAAGAATTAATACATTGGAAAATATAAGTAGGAAGGTAGTGTAACATACACTTTAACCCTTACTGAAAAATGGTTTTTAATCAGCAAGAGATGAAAAATTATAGCCATCCCTTGGATGATTTAAATAGTCCTTTATAATTTCATGGCAGGGATATAATTACATTGATTAATAGCGTAAGATATTACTGTGGAATATAACTTGACTGATACAGGCCTATCAATATATTTATACTACTGAAAATATGATTAAATACACATCTTTACTTGGAGAAGGCATCATTATTTGTTCTAAAATTCAACCTTGTGTAAATCAATTAATTATATAAACTGTATATTTTACACCTTGTGTTTAGTTTCTGACAACGTGTTTGATAATTTCCTTGTTATCCTTAGGGTGTAAAATGACTTAATTTCTAATTAAAATGTTAATTCCACCTGAAAAAAATCTATTACCTAAGTAGTTCTAGTAAATATGTTCTCTACAGAGCAGATGGAGGTTTTCATTTTTAAACTGCTGGTCATTTAAGTACTCTATTACTGTTGCTACACTGCATAATTTGGATTGTGCATGGAGGAGGAACTTAGGAAATGTATTTTCCTTTTGAGACTTTACTACATAAAATGAGTAGCATGCTGAGAACCTTCAGGGCAAAGGGATTTCTTCTGTGTCCCAATAATGGAGGTGCACATTCAAGGCTTTCCTGAAGCAAACTAGAAACCTTAAGAAGGGTAAAGGTGAGCTCTATCAGCTTGTAAGTTTTCTTGGCAGGGTGACTAAAATAGTGTCTTAATGAAGTCCTGATCTGTAACTTTGAAATTTGATCATTAAAAGGTGCATATTTACATATTTTTAATTTGTGGGTGTATATTGCAAGTATGTTTCTGAAGTTTAACATTTGGACCTTCAGCATAATGTTATATTCTTGTTGTTTTAGTGCTGTTGTTATCATCTATAGGGAAAGCAAAAAAACCCCAAAAACCCAAAGCCAAAAAACCCAAACCAACTAACCAAAAATCTCCTCCTATCTTTCCTTATTTCTGGGGAATATGATTACCTTTATATACCTTGATATTGATCTATCCCTTTATTTAACTGTCTTTTTTTTAATGTGTGTGTGCATGTGATTACATAGAGAGGCTGAGGGAGGCATGAATTTCTGAGCTGTACATTTCAATGGAAAGAAAACCAAAGTGATACACGAGCAATTACTGTCAACGTCTTCTCATGTCTCTGTATAGAGTCATAGTTTTGCATCTGGGTATCATAGTGACTTTTTGATGGGAAAAACAGTGTGACTTAATCTTTTCTGAATTTATTGATTTGAAAGCACTGAGAGTCCTGTGGGTTTCAAATGCAAGCAACATATATTAACTACACAGTTGAGGACAGAATGTAATTAATTTTTTTTTTTTTTACTAGAAAGCTAAGTTAAAAAATAAGTCAAAACAATACTGTGTGAATGTTTTAGCATTTTGAAAATCATTTGAAGTAGAGGCCAGCCTTGCTAACTGAGTAATAAGCAAATTAATAAGTTATTCTGGTAGGTAAAAATTCAAAATGAACCTTGTTCTTTGCTTTATGTTCCTCCTCTTCTAGAGTGGCAGACAATATCCTTAGCATTATGGAATCACAGCATGCAACATTAATACTTATTACTAGAAAATATTTCCTTAATGTAAAGTATTTGGATTTTGTAAAGTGTTTGGATTTGAAGTCACTGATGCTTAGTTTTCAATGTATTGCCTGTGAGTAGATCTTCCAAAAGCAGCAGGATATGGGAAGGAGTTGGTGTAAACCCGATCAGCTACTTATTTCTTAAGAGCTGTTTATCATTAGAGTTCCTTTCTCCAATCTTTGCTAGTTTGTAAAGTGTGACTGGCAAGAATATAAATCTAGTATCAGAAGGAATTGCACTTTTCATGAAGTCTCCTACAGATGGTTGTCTGATATGCATCCTGTTACTCCACTTGAGTTTCTTTCCTGTGAGAGGAGACAGTTTTGCCTTCATGACAATTATTTTCTCTCAGCAAACATGATTAGGAACATTTCTGTCTTAAAAAAATCAGCCCAAACAGAGTTTGAATAACCATTAGCAGCTGTGCAACATTTCCATTTTGTCCTATTAAAATATGAAGTACATACTCTGACACTGCAGGCAGGAGAGTATAATAATACATAAATGCATTTTGAAGAGTAATAGGAGCCAAAGTCAAACTTCTCTTTTCAAAGAGAAGTCGATTGTATATTCCCTGATAATGTACCATGACTAAGAACATCAAAACCTGTAATTTGTTGCTGCCTGGATTGGTGGGAAATATTTTAGGAATGGTGAAGTCCATTAATGTTAGGTCAATGGGCCTATTAGTGGGGTTTTGTACTAGTTCCCACTTCAGAGACACTCACTGATATTCCTTCTTCAGCCCTGCCTACAGGTAACTTAATTTAAAAATGAGAGCTTGTTGTATTTCTTCAAGATTTCAAATCCAAAGAGCGGAAAATATACTCAAAGGGATCTGAAAGGATATGCTGGTATGTGTGCCACAGAAATGTCTGGGTTTGATGTCTTCCCTGGAAAGTAAAATTCATTCTTGCAATACCCCTCAGGCTTTTGAACGCTTAAGCTATTCTTCAAGAGGAGATTATTTGAACAAATGACCCATATCTCTCTAGGTCCTTCCTACAGGGGTGATAACACTGGAGTTTTTTTTTTTGCTTTGTACTGGATTTGTTTCAAGTTAAGATATAGAGGTCTGGTGGTCTAAAAGAGGTTCACTGTATTTCATGTATGATTTACCAGGTGCTTTTCATAAACCCTTCTGAAGGGGAAGATGTAGCCCAAATCAGGATTGCAGCTGGAATTGCCCACTCGCATGGAATCTGATGTCACCTTGGCTTGCAGGCCAGAGGTAGGATTCCCAGCTTTGGGAATGGTGATTAGATTGAATCCTGAGCTCCAAGAATGGCAACTCACCAGAGGATAACTGTGTTGCGGAGCTGATGTATATAGAGGAGTGAAATTTCTGAATTTCTTTCTCTGTTTGATACCAGAACTGTGTAAATTTCAAATTTCTCTTCTTATTGCTGCCTTTCCTTGGAAAGACATGTCCTTGAAGAAGCTTGTTTGAAACTGTTGGCGTTACATTTTTAGCCTGGGCATCTTGGGAACCTGGACCTCCTACCAGATGAGAGAGAGACTTCTCTGTGCACATTCCAAGGAGTACAGTGAAGGAGTACAAGTACATTCCAAGGAGTACAGCAGGCGCCAGGATGCAGCTGAGCTAAAGGCCCAGTGTAGGTGGTTTAAGGGGAGAGGACATGGCACAGAAGTCTGACATCAGATGAATGTGAATACCCTTTGTAGGCAGTAGAAACAGATTTGTTTGTTTGTGGTCTAGTCTCTGAGGCTTAATAACCCACAGTTTAAAGCTCACAGGAAGGGGTAAGTGAGCTCTAGGAACAGGATCATAGAGTCACAGGTGTGTTGGCTGGAAGTGACTGTTGGAGATTGTGTGGTGCAGCCTCCTGTGACCTTTGCACTGGGCAAGTTCACCATCAGCAGCTGTGAGGGATTGTTGCTGACGTATCTGTGAGGCCGGGTATTTACCTTATACATATGCATATGCATTAACATATGCATATGTATTAACAATGACTTATTTTCGGTACTGTTTCTTCTCTTTGTACTAAAGGGAACCCTTATAAAGTGCTTATGAGAGGGGTCAAACCATTGAGGTGTACTCATGTAACTAAGAACCTATGGGTGTTTGCATCCTTCCACTTTAGTTACTTACAATAATGCCCTAAACAGGAATTTCAAAACTTGACTCCAAACATTTGACTTTGAATGAAACTGGATTTTGGGAGAGGTTTTATTTTGGACATTGGCAAAATTTCATCAGCTCATTAGGTGAAGACAGGCTGGTTTTAGTTTGGCTGCATAAGTGCATATATGAAGTGATAAGGGAAATAATATGGAAGTGCAAATCAGACTTGCATATTCATAGGGCATTCCAGAATTTATTAATTTCTTACACATATGTCCCTCACTATTGTTTTGAAGATAGATTATAGCTGGGAACTCCATCTTAGCATGCTTCAGAAATATCTTCTCGTATCTAAAGCATAAATATTTAAGAAACACCTTGTGCTTTTGAAATATGAATCATAGTGTTGGGAAGTAAGGGCCACCTTTTCTCTTCAGAAGAGGTTCAGTGAAGGTGATGGTAGGAGCTGTTTTTTAGCTTGATGCTGTGGGAAGGTCCATCTCTAGCAGAGGCAGCAGCCTCCATGGCTGTTGCCAGTTGAACCACTACCACCTTGTGTGTGATTGACAATTAGTGATAGTTGTGTCTGTAGCTTTTGTGAGTCTAACTAACTATTTCAAGCCATTCATATTGTTTTCCTGGATCTTGCTGGATTATTTAATGTTACCCACAGTCTGTTAGAAGACTTGTTGCACTGGTGCCAAATTGAATGGTTTAATATTTCTACCTTGTTCAAACACGATGCATATGACTTAGGAATACCTGGGTGAAAATAAACACTGACAGCATCTAGGAATAATAATTTAGTTTTCTCATTTTTAGTTGTGGGCTTTTGCACACAGATGAGACCCACAGGTATTAATAAGCCCATCTGCTTTTCTAGCATTTGCCCACCAACTCAAATAACCCAATGCTATAAGCCAATTGAGTCCATGTATTTGAAGATGTGTCTGCCACCACCAGCTCTGATGAGTCTTACTTTAATTTCTATTTTCTAAAGGTTCATCTGGGCGTGGTGTAAGGGGGGTGTCTGTGTTTTTGTACTTAATGCACTTAGGGACTAGGGCTGACAAGTTAAAGGATATAAAACTGAGATCCCAGGATGGAGGGTGCAAGCTGTTGGTCTTCTGCTTCTTGATATAGTTCAAGATTTTTCCCGAGTATTGGAAGGATCCCCCCACTGACAGGAGCACTCAGCTGAGTGCTCTGGCATGTTGCCATTTACTAACTTTCATGTGAGTCTAATCTGCAAAGTAACAAAGTAATACTGATTTCTCAAGTAAATGTTTTAAAGCTGCAGGATGTTCTCACACTGAAAAAAACCCCAGGGAATCATCCGTTTCCTCTTTCCTGCTACAAGAGAGGAGATTATTTCTGCCTCTTGCTTTCCATAGTATTTTTTCCAACAGTACCTCTTGTCCCAAGCCAGGCAGTAACCTAGGTATCTGGCACTGCCAGTCAGAATGGACCCAGGAAATCAGTGTGCAAGTTGTAAACAGAATGACATATTTCCTACCCTTTATTTGCCTATACAGTACTGGATAGAAAGAAAAAAAGAAAAATCCTTTGCTTTAGGAAGTTGAACTATTATGCTCCATAGATTAACATGCTGTGTATTCAGAACTTGATATATTCTGGCTTTATGTCCTTTATAGAATGAAGTGTAAAATTCTTGTTCCATAAAAAGTTGTTGCATTAAGAAGTCAATAGCCTGTTTAGTTGATCATTGAGAAAATGTATCATAGAAATATAAATACCCATTTGTGTTTTACATATGTAAAGTTTGAAAATGAATTAAGGAACTAGAAAGCCTGTGAAGTTTTTTGTTAGAACATGTTTTTAATAGAAGTTCCTGTAGTGCCTGTTTTTTTTTGAGTAGTGATCTGTCCAAGATGAAGAATTAACCTGGGTTCCAAATGCAATTTGTGAACATCCTTTCTTACTCCTAAAAGTCAGTGACCTGATACCATGACCTTAAAAACGTGGTGTTTAAGAACTGAGGCATGTTCAGAACATGGGCTTGAACCCAGAGAAGTACTCTTGTATTGTAAGATTTGAAACCTTCTAAAAATTCAGGGGTTTTGCCTTGGTCAAGTCTTCTGTTTCTTAGGCTTGAATACTGCTTTTGTGTCAGGGCAAAAGAGAGTTAAAAGAAATTTATTGCTGAACTAAGAGAAGAAAATGAAATTCTGCTGGCTGCCACTAAAGAGTTATGGACAAAGAACACACAGACAATAATTACTTTTAAAGCCTCACTGGAAAATATAAAATCTCTTGCTATTAGCTAAACTGCCTTTAAAACGAAAGAAGTCACATGCAGGGCCTGCACAATTTCTTTGTGTGTGTCCATATGTGATGCTTTGAAGATTTTTCATTTCAAGTCTGCATTTGCAATATTCTCCACTTCTTTTCTTTTATTCCACTAAAGAACTTCTAATGCCTGTTTTGTCACAGAGAACACAGAATTCCACTATCTTTATTTATTTTATTAGTTTTATTTATTTAGTTTGTTTATTTTTCACCGGACTATTATGTTTTATTATGAAACTGAATGGGCATCTTGGTTAGCTAAATATATGTGTTGATTGATAAATTTACAGTTGGAGCATGTATCTTAATACAGGCAGTTCTTCCTTTGCAGAGACTGTCCTGGTCACTTGTAGTCTATTTGTACTTTCCTTGGTAATATTTCCCACAGATGGGATTTGAGGAAGGAAATGGAGCAAATCTAGATTCAGACTTTACTTTGGATCTCCTCTCTCTAGAGGATCAGAACAAATCAGTGAATTTAATCATGCACTCAAATGTGATGAAAATTTGGATATTAATCGTCAGTGGGAACTAGTGTTCCATGCTCATTAAATAGAAAATTTTGGTGAGTGCTTCCCATTCCCTTATGATTTACCAGAACTGCAGGCATACACCAAGCAATGTCAGGTCATAATGCAAATTTTCTTGGAAGCAGAGCACTGCATATTAGTTATCAATGAAACCCCAGATTCTGCTTTTACTCATGTGACTTTACATCATAAATATGTAAAATTGCTTTATCATGTGCAACACAGAATTCTCTTAACTTTTGTTAATGGAAGTCTGGACCAGTTGTTAGAATGACCAGTTGTTAGAGTCAACATGAGAATTAGATTGAGAATCACATTACAAGAGTGGAGAATAATAATTCAAGTGGCATTAGAAATAAGTGAAATCTTCTGACTTAGTAGAGAAGTATATATTTTTAAAATTAATTATATTTGCATAAAAGAATAGAACATGACCTAAATATTTGGGGTCATAGAGGACTTTAGGCAATGTCAATCCTGTATATTCAGAATTCAGAAACAGGCTTGAGTTAATAAATTTTGAACTATTTTTGCTTGTCTTCTGGTGATTTTTGCCTTTAGGCCTGGTATTTTTGAGGTTTGCTTCTACCTTCACAATGAACAGAAATTTTCTTTTGCAATGCTTTAAGTAAAGGAAAAAAAAACTGGGATATTTTGGTGATTATCTATCTGAAAAGAAAGTCCATTTAAAGGAAAAAAAATATCTGAATTTTCAGGATGATACTCAGATTTATCTTAAGATTTCACAGTATGAAAAAATGGTATGGATAAGTCGCATGGCTAGACCTGTATCTTGCCTGTTCCTAGAACAGCGTTCCCTTCTCTCTGTAATGCCCCACAGCTGGGGCAGCCAAGGTGTGTCGAGCTCTCCTGTGGGTAATTCCTATTCCCGTGGGTTCTTTTGCTGCAGGGCTGTAGGGAGGCACCTGCAATCCAGCTACAGCTCCTGCTCCAGGTTGCTGGACCTGCTGCCATCCTCCATCCCCAGCCCAAAGAGGATGTTCTGTTTTCTTGCACCGTGAGCTGGTGCGGGGCTGTCACACGGATGGGGACAGGCAGCCCTTGCAGGTTTTACCCCCCGAGGGCTCCCGTGGATCGTGTCACTGAGCTGTTCTGTGGGAATGCAGTGTCCATGGGAGGGCTCTTCCACCACGCAGGAGCTCAGAGCTTTTCATACTCTGCCTGGGCATGTGGAGTTCCCCTTGAGTTGTTGTTTGGTTCGGGCTATAGGAAGCGAATGCCTGATTGAAAAATGATTCAAGATTCCTGTGTGTAGCATCAGAAGGAAATAAACCAAACAACAAAACTAAAACTTGAGGGGTTTTAGGGCAATCAATATAGAGCACTTAGGAGAAAAGAAAATCCTACAGTAAGTTTAAATTGTCTTTTTTCAAACCACTTTGAACTTGGAAAAGCTGCATCTGTACTAACCCATAAGAATGAAACTGAAGTTGTGTAACATCTGAAAGTATTGAGTGCCAGAGGTAAAGCTGCATTTTTAGAATAAAAGTATGAATTCACAAATACATATGTTTTAAAGCATGCAAAAAAATCCCTAGATTGAGAAGAAGCAATTGAATTCATGCTGTTGGATTCCCTGAAAACTTTAAGTATCACATGGGTAGGGTTTTGCTCAGGCAGATCTGGGGCAGAATCTTGTTTTCCTTCATTCACCTGGCAAGTCTGATGTTCTAGGTTGTAGCGGGTTGGGTTTAATGAACAAGTTTTCAGCTCCAACCCACGACATTGGTTCAGAACAGTGCATTTTCCTGTGACAGCTGCTGAGTTGCATGCAAATAACATCTGTGGTCCCAAATCCAGAACCCAGAAAAATTATAAAAGCCAGTATTTTTAGATGTATTCCCATTTACAGTATAAGTTTAAGTCCATGTTTATAAAGGTGAATTGTTCCAAATGTTAAAAAAAAGTCAAATTAAAACAGCATATGCCAGTTTTAATACATATTCTTTACCAACTAATATTACTTCAAAACAGATTTTATATGCATATATTATATGGAAGTTCTTTTTCTATTCATAGAACAAAAATTAAGTTTAAAATTAATTATTTATTTAAAGAAAAAATACCATGTTTGTACTTAATTCTGTATTAGAACATCATGTATTAATACAACGTATGTTATTAATTAAAAATTATGCCAGAGAAGGAATTTTAACTTCTTATTGTTTGTTACCAATCTTATGCAGTACTGCCTGAATAGTCTTACTTCCCAATGCTGAATGGGAAGAGGTGGAATGGAATAGCATTAATTCACTAGTGGCACTTTCTAATTGTTGGCATCTTTTGGCTCTTTTAATTTAAAAAAGCAATGCTTGTGATGGAAATATTAGATATATTTTTATGTTTATCAGGGGTGGTGAGCAGCTCTCCTTCCAAGACTGGTTCAAGCTTGCAAAACTGTCTATGCATTCTTATACTAATAAAATAATTTTATACAGTCTGCTTAACAAAATCCAAATGGGAGTAGGCTATTCAAGATGTCCTTCTAAATCCTGTTCTCTTGTTCAGTTTCCTACTGATCTATGTAATTATTAAATGCAATTACTTGCTCAGTTTGCATTCTTCTCTAAATGCCATCTTTCTGTTTGCTTGGTTTGTAGGCAGGCGAGGGCTTGGGGAACTGTGGCCTTATTTATTGTAACCTTATAATAACACATTTTAGTTTACTTGTGTACATCAGCAAATGTATGCTCCATCCGCAAAAGGAAAATATGAAACCTCTTTTTCTAGTGGAGTTGTTTTAGTTGAGTCTGGATTTAAAAACTGAGATCATCTGCCCTGTAAACCCATTTGTCTGTAATTTACTCACTACAAAAGGCTGTTATTTTCTTGTCCTTCCTGTTCTGACTGACTGGCTTGAATTTCAAGAGTAAATGAATTTGTGAGCAATGGTTTGTTCCATTCTGGCTTTAAGGCTTAATGAGAATGTAATGCATCCAGGCTGAGGTTTCTGTTTGATCTCATAATAGTAGGAAATGGACAAGTAGATTGCACTAATCACTGAGATTGCCCATGCATTTGTTTCTCCCTGTTCTGACAGAATGGCCATTGAAGGCATGGGTTGGAGTTGGGCACATGATAAAACCAGAAGGGTTCTATTGTCTATCTCATGTAATGCCACTGGCAAAAACACACAGCTGGTTATGGAGAAGGCTGGGCATCTTTCATGTCTCCTTCTCTAGGAGCTGAAGGTGGAAGGGTCAGTGCTGTTTGAAAGAGCAGGATGATTTTATGGAGAACATCCTCCTCCTGTGACCTGCTCTGCAGGTGTGACAGCTGATCCTAGTGCCAGTCAGGAAGTTGGACACTTGCAGTCATGCCCCATGGGAATGAATAGTCCAGAGCATTGTGGTGGAACTGGTGGCAAAATTGTATTGCAAAAGAGTTCACCTTTAGTGTAGCGACTCTGGTGCTCTCTGAATTCATCCCTGAGACTCAGTCCTTTTGTTCTCTCACAGGTGTTGGAGTGAATCATCTGTCCTGAAAGAAAAGTCTGAAATGAACTTCCTTTAGGAAAATTGCAAAATTAAATCAAACTTTAAAGAAACCACATAATGCCCTTTGAATATTTAATTTAAACCTTGACTTTTTTTTCTTGCTCTCACTTGGCCTGCCTTGGGACAGAATCAGAAATGAGGGCTGGAAATGCAGGGTGGGAGAGCAGCCCTGAGGTGGAAGTTGGGTCTTTGGATGGTGGCCCATCTCTGGAGAAAGCCAAACTGGAAAAATTGCAGAGGTGCTAAAGGCTCTGAGCCCACTAAGCTTGAAAAAACTGCTGGCCTGAAAAGGTAATACAAAATGTGTTGTAAAACTTCTGGATGATGAAATAACATATGCAGTGAAATGGGGAACAATGTTGGACTTTTCAGAAACATCTGGATGTTCTGAGGGTTTTTTGTTGGTTTGTTTTCTTTTTTTCCCTTAGCATTAAATAGGACTTAAAGAATCTGCAATGTATGGGAGCTGCAAATTCTCACCATGTGTTGCTGCTAAGTATAAAGATATATGGTACGTGCAAAAAATTCTACTTATTTATTTATTTAGCAAAGTGTTTGTGGGAATTGTCTGCTTGCTTTGCTTTCCCTTCTACCTCAGTGAGTGAAGGCTGTCAGTTTGTGGCAGGAGAGCGATCAAAGCCATTGCAGATGGCACGATGACCTGGAGATGGACACAGAACCTGCCTGAAACAGACCCCAGGAGCCTGAAGTTTCCAGCCTAACTTTCCTGCCCAGTTTTCTTTCCACAGCCCCTGTCATCAGCACTTAACTGTGGTGTTGATAAGTACTGTAAAATGTCAGGGATGTTGTCTAGACCCAAATGCAGATGGTGTTACATTAGATTTGATCTTGGGAATATGCATTCTCTTAGAAACAATTCTGAGGTTAAAAATAATCTTTCTTGCACCGACAATTGGTTGGCAACTCTATAGACACAGATGACTTTATTTGCTTTTGGAAGGTTTTGATGCCTGAGTTTATGTTCCTTCCCAGCCTTTCCCCACCTGATTTTTTTTCCTAAAACAGGACTAGATCGAGGCCCAGTGAGTTTTGCAAGAAACCTTATGTTTTTTGGTGACAAAACAGATAAAGAAGTAAAGTGTCTTTTCCTGCCATACAAACATTTATTGACTGAAAGAAACTGTGTGTGAGGCATATTCAAACACTTGGAGAGAGAAGAATGGCCATGGCAGCTGGGCTGTGTTTTCTAACTGTGATAAAGATAAAAACATTCTGGTGCTTTTTTGAACCTAAGAAAATTATTTACTTGAGGGAAAGAAAGACACATTCCAGTGTAAATGAAGGAAGCCACATGCACGCTACACTTGAATGCAATGATTTCAGCAAGTTGAGGAGCTGGAAGTGTTTTCCTTGCTACAGAATGTTCCCAGGGACACATGGAGCAGGACCTCGCAGCCCAGGGAGGCTGTAGCTGGTTCTTGGGGATTCTTATGCCTTGTGAGGTCTTTTTTTTAAAGGGTGCTCAGGCTTAGGTGATCTGCTTTTCAGGAGTAAGTACTTAGCAATAGGGTACCTCCTCTCTTTGAAACTTTTTGGTGTTTGAAACACTGGGATTACTTCATAGTTCAGACTGTGTTATGCACATCTTGGTGGCATGTTGAAAATGTTAGAAGATGCCAGATGGGTGATATGATACTGTGGAGAGATGAGGGACTGTGACTAAGACTTGTGGACATCCAGTCATAATGGAGACCATCAATAACAGATGCTGTGTAATGTTTTAGTGCAATTGCAATGAAGAGTATCTCCCTGTAATTCAGAGCATTAGCATCCTGTTGAGTAAGCAGATGGTTCGGGAAGCCACCAAATAAAGGTATTAGCTACCTGTTGTATATGTGACTCTTGCTTGTAATGAGGTTTGTTAATCTTAGAAACAAGGCACAAATTTTCTTTGTTGTTTCTTTGGAAAGATTTCTTTGCATGTGATGAGTAAGATTTTCTTTGCTTGGAGTTTTCATTGAGGTTTTGTTTGTTTTTGGTTTCTTTGTTTTGATTTTTTTCTTTGTTTTCCTTTATTTCCCTTTGATGTTTTTGTTTGTTTGTTTTTGGTTTTTTCGGGTTCTTTTGTTTGTTTTGTTTTGTTTTTGGCTTTTTTTTTTTTTAACTGGTTTTAAAGAGACTAAAGATTGCTAAATAGCTTGCAAAAATAGTCTGCTACGTTAAGAGTTGTATCACAGTATTGTGCCTAGCCCCAAATAGTGAAGACTAATCAGGTAAGAACAAAGTGCCATCTTTGTGCCATGTATTCTGGAACACAGAAAAGATGGACAATCTAGTTGAGGCATAAAACCCGGGTTTAGCTCTGCTATAAGGCTGATACGTGATGCTCTCAGAGATTTTTCTGGGAGCTTTTTCTAGGCATCTACAGAGTCTCTACAGAGAATCTCGGTGAAAGATTTTGTGCATTTAGGAAACATGAGACTTCAGGGTCAATTGTGGCTCTGGGAATGTGATTCCCTGGGCTAGGTACTCAGCTTGTTTCACTGACAGACACAGACACTGTGTTTCTCCGATCCAATGCAAAGTGCTCTCTGCAATCCTATCTTTCTGGATGTCAGTTCTCTGTTTATAATTGTCATAATCTCAGTGCAATTATGATCTCCACCAGGGCTACTCATTACCTATTTTCCCATTGTATCTTGGCATGCTGACAATCACTGTGGAATCACTGTGGAAGATACAAGCTGTACTTCACAGGGTTTCAGGCCCAAAGTAATCACTAGAGAATTTAGTTCTGATTTTCTTTAGAGAAAATAATTTTTTTTTCTTTTTTTTTTTACTTAAATACCCCTTTATTCAGATTAAAGCACTTTTGTCTTCTGGAGACTATTTCAGAGAGCAGGAGAGATAACAAAACCTCCCAATATGTGATACCGTTGGAATGACAGGGAATTTATTACATGAGTTCATCAGAAAAGAAAGTTCATGGCACTATTTCTCTAGTTTTAGGTTTTGATTGTGTTTAATCTCTAATAAAGTAGAATAAGCTAAATAGAGTTCTTTTTCTTCTGCTTTTGGAGTAGGTCTAGTTAGCTGCATGAAAGGGAGAAGGTGTTGTTTCTGACCTCAGTAGGTGATTGTGGAAGCCCTAGAATATGGGATTTCAGTAAAATTATCTTCTTAATGGAGTAGAGAAGTCAATCTGGCTCTTAGGGGAGAAAGGAAACTCTATGAATGAAGGTAAGAACCTGTGAATGAAGAGAAATGAACAGACAGAGGGTTTGGAGTCTTATTTTTATGGTCTTTCTGCCCCTGAAAACCAAAGCATGATCTTTCCTGTTCAGTCCAAAGCATGCTAACTGCAGAGAATTTTTTCAGGGAAAACAAAAAGAAGAGAAATATATTCTAGAAGGATGGCATAATTTTATTTTAAAGACTTCAAGCAATGTAGAATCCCCTGGTAAAATATTTCAATTTGATTTTCCCAGCTGTGAAAGTAATCAAAAGCTTCTTTCAAGGTTTAACTTGCTAATGAGATCCAGTGACTGGAAGTTAGTTATGCCATTGTCTGCATGATTAACTATTTCCATCCTGTTATCAGATAGCTTTTATGTGTGAAAATACCTGTGTGTGGTGATGAAGTCAGCTTATAACCTTCTCTTTGATGATCCGAGTATGTTGCACTTCTTAAGTCTCAGATCATAAATCATGTTTTCTAGACTACAGTAATTTTTGTGGCCTTCCTTTTAATGTTTTCCAGTATTTCCACATGTTTCTTAAATTGTGGATGTTATGCTGGTATTCTGTCAGAGGGCTCACAAATTATATAAAATGGGGATGATTTCTGTTTTTCTAAGCTTTATATAGTTATTTTTCCCCTCAAGAATGTAATAGATGCTTTTCACTAAGAAAGTATTTCAAGAGTTTTTCCTGAAATTCGCTTTCTTCTCTTACCTTTGGCTTCATTTTTTTTAAATCTCACTTCCACTGAAGCTGTTCTCCAAGTTCCCAAAGAGGGTGGCTCTCATGGCAGTGACCACCTAATAACCTTCAGCCATGCAGCTCTGGAAGTGTCTATTTCTTTTGTGTAATTCTGTAGGAAACATAGGCTCTTATTTTAAAAACTTTGACTAACATCTAAAGTAAATTTCTTAAGTAGGCAAGTCAAGTACAATTCTGGACTTCCCATTTGGCATATGAAAACTCCAGTCTGAATTCCCCTTGCGTTGCCTTGCATTTGTTTCTATTAAAATGAATTTTGCTAGGTTGTCCTCGTAGGCAGGAACTCAGATTATTTCTCAGGCACCTCATTTTCTTCCCTAACCCTGAGAAGCTGTCTCACCTACCACTGTGACCACAAGAGATTTTATATTTTTTATAAAAATAACTTAAGATGAAGAATGAATTCCTTGTTCCACTAAACGAGGAGTTGTCGGTATCAAGAACATTTTGAGACCTGTGAGTATACTACAGTTGAATCCAACTGAAGTACACTCTGTTAATTCCACATCATCATTTTTTAATTGAGTTGTCATGTTGTACTAAGTCAAATGCCATGGAGAAATCAAGTGCACTATAGCATACAATTGCCTTTGTCAAGCAGACCTGTTATCTCTTCACGAAAAGACAAAAGGTTTGTTTTACAAGACCAGCCTTCCATTAAACTAACTGATTGACATTAATTAGATTTTTAGCCTCTAATTCTTTGTTGATGAAATTTCAAATTAATCACTCCTTTTACTGAATGCTAAATAACTATTCTAGAGGTCTGTGGCCCATCTTTTTTATCCTTGTATAAATATTAGACCTCCTTTGGCAGTTCTTTTTCTTTGGAATTTCCCCATTTTTCAAAGGTTTGTTTAACAATAATATTAGCAATTCAGGGAAGCTCCTCAGCATGCCCTTTTAGCACTCAGGGGTATGTGTTATCCAGGCTTCTGATTTGAACATTGTTTAATTTTAGCAGATATTGCTTAACATCCTTCTTTATCACATATGGCAGACTTCCTATTCCATCCACAACTTTGCATGAGGTGAATGCATCCTCCTGCTTCATTCTGAATACAGAACAGGAAAAAAAAAATGGAGCATTTCTGTGTACTTTATGTACTTTACATCATCCTTTGCAGTTTTGCCACTCACCTCTTGCAGATCTGCTGTATCTTTCTTGCCACTATTATCTTTTATGTTCTGCCTTTCACTTACCTTCCTTCAGCCTTATACACCCACATGCTCACTTTTATTCTCATATGTATTTTATATATTCTAATTTCTCTTCTGTTTTTTTAATTGCTAATTCCATGTCTCATTTTAAGCATGATACTTTCATGGCCTGTTTTTTATCCATCTGAGTAATGATGACTTCTTGGGAATTTAGAAACTTTTACTTGTAAACACACCCTCATATTTTGTTAAAACTTACAACTTAATATTTTTGTTTGTTTTCAGTTTTAATGCCAACTATTGTTTTAAATTTTGGAGAAACGATTCTTCAGAGTTTTCAAATTTCCTGTAATGTGCTTGAGTTTTTAAATAGAATTTTGTTTTATGAAGATGTTTTGCTCAAGGTAAGCACAGTGAAGTCATCATCATGAATATTGCAGCCTGATGTTGAGCGTATTTTTTTAAACAGTGTTTCTCATTCAGATATTTGAAACAGATTGTGGCTGATGAACCTGAAGGTTTTGAGGTTCTGATGTGTTCATTTTGTGAATGTATGAAGTCAAATACTTGTCTTTGCTAGAATTTCCTTTACTTTTCTCAGTGGAGCTGAACAAATCAGCTGGTGCAGAGCCCATGGAAATCTGTGCCACTGTGCCAGTGCAGAGACTCAGTGCCATGGGCAAATTCCAGCAGCCAGTATCTGCAAATATGACATACTTTTAACAATACTCAGTGGTATTTGCACAGCAGTGCAGTGAAAACTGTTCATTCGGGCCCTCTGGTGTGTGAGCCAGGTGCTAAGTGTCCTGCTCTGTGCTACAACTGCAGTGGTATTATTATGACTCCCTACTCTCCCAGTGTACTCCACACCCAGTGAGGAGGTGTGGTTTTGGGTTTTATTAAATTGTATTGGCTACCTATGGCATCTTCTGTGTGCTGCTCTGGCACCCTCTCCTGCCCTGAACAGTGCTTGGTGTTTTGGCAGCAAAGAGCTCTGTAGCCCCACAGATTCAGATTTACCTGTAGGAAATTCTGCAGAGGGAAAGCAACCACCCAGAAGTGGTTGATGCCTGGTGTGGGCCCCAGACAGATGGCGTGGCCATCCTGCACTGGATCCGTTTGTGATGGGGCTCTGATGGTTCTTCTTTCCATCTCCTCTGTTGTTCAGGGAGCTCAGGGAGGCTCAGGATGCTGCCGTGGTGCAAAGGGTCGTGGGCAGGAGGTTTTGTGAGGCTGGTGAGAAAATCTCCTCAGACAAAGGTCATCTGTTGAGATTTTTTTAAGAAGCAGAGAGGAGGGTAAGAACAGGGGCTGATAATTGAAGGGAGAGAGCACAGGATAGCTCACGTTCACATGACAGCTCATCTTGCAAATATTCCTGTAACTCCAACAGGGCTGTTTCCAGTATCTGAATACATATCTTTAATATCTGTTTCAAGCAGAAGTGTCCCACATAACTGTATGTTGCTCTTAGTCCCAAGAGAGGGATTGGGGATAAAATCTGGAATTTGAAATGCAGAGACTTAAGACACTGCAGGCTTGATGTCCTGAGCATAATAGCGTCCTTCAAAATCTGACGTGTTTACCACAGCACTTTCTATACATCTCATGCACCTCTTCAGATTTTGACTCTGAGTCCTGTGCTTTATTCCCTTGCTCATTAGTACTCTGCAGATCTCGAAGCATTCTCAGCTGCTCTGACTGCTGTGGTAAAGATAACTTTATTATGAATACAATTAAGAATGTTCTTTATGGTTTATTTGACCCTGTTTAATCACTTAAATCACTTTGCTGGCTGCTTTGTTTTGCAGCTACCACTGAATGTTTGAAGACTAAATAACCTTGTACTTCAATCACATCTTCAATGTTTGTGTCTCTAATAGAAAAAGTGATTGATCAACTAATTGATAAAACCCAGCTAGGAATTCCTCAAAGTGCTTGTTGGCACCAAAGAGGTGAGGAAAAAAATGGAAAACCTATTTATTCTAATTAACTCAGTAAAAAACAATTTTAGGAAACAGTGCCTACTTTAGTGGTGTGGAAACCTACAGATATAGGCAAAACAGCTCTATATAATGTTTCTCATTTTATTAAGAGTGAGTTTCTGATTTGCCAGAGAGGGTCAATTTGTAGCATTTTTGCTATACAAGTAAGGCAGAAGAAAAAAATTAAAACCAGATTTCTGTAAGCTTGAATGTAAAATCTACTCGCCAGTGGTCTTTGTTCTTGCAGCCCCAAGCACAAACTATCTCCTGTGCTGTTTCGTTTCTTGCCTCAAAGCATATATTTGAAGTAAGCCTGAGACTCAGAGTCAGTGGTAAAATTCAGCACCTGAGACATGGGAATAAAATGGAAAGGAGCTGCAAGACATCACCTACATGATTCTAATTCTCATTGATTTTTATCTCCTTCCTTGTAAGTTAGAGTTCAGGAGAAGCTTTTTCCCCTTCCTCCTGCGTTCTCTGTGAAAACGACAGACAGGTTGTGTTGGCCTGTAAGTGCTTTGGTGTTGGAGTGCGTGTGCATGGACAGATAATTGAGGCACTTTCTACAACTCTTTGTGCAACTCTTAATATGTTGCATTTTATTCCTTGGGTTAAATCTAGTCCTGTGGCTAAGCTTTTCTAAAGAAAAGCCCAAAACAAAGCATCACCACTATCACCAAGGAACACAAAACCCCTAAATCTAACAACAGCAACAAAGAAACTTGAAACAAATCAAACTCCTCTTTCTTCAGTAATTTCTTTTAGTTAGAAGTGCAAACCAGCAACTCTTTGCTTGTCTGATTTTTAAAGCCTGACTGCAAGAATAGTCATTAAGGGATGTAAATATTTATTTCACTGAGATGCCAAAATTTGAAAAAAATAAATGAAATGATACCGGTGTGGATACTAGCTCTTTGAAGTTTAGTTAATTGTTTCATTGCCTAGATTAAGCAGTGGAATAATTAACTAAATAATATGCTTGATTTTCAAACTCAGCCAACTTCCTCATGTAGCTAAACCTTGCAGAATTTCCTCTCCATCTGTCACATTTTCTGCTTTCCCTATAGCCTTTCCTGACAGGATTTATAATGTCCTCCTCCATTTTCAGTGCAAACCTTTATCCATGCTGCTATTTAAATCTTCAAAGCCATCCAAGTTAATCAAATATATTATAAAATAAAATACAGAAGTAAATGCAGACCAAATCATTTTAGTTCACTGTAAATTTTTATTTTTCATTGTGCTACAACACTTTCCCATAAATTGCAGTAAGTGCCTGACTCTTATGTTTGAATTGAGGCCTTTTTCCTGCAGCGGGTGGTGCTTGCATGCAGGAAGGTTCTTCCCCATGTGCAGGGCTGGGGTGGGCATCAATGGATACTCACAAACTTGAGCTGCCATTCTCTTCTACCCTAAAAACGGATTGTTATCTCACTTTGGCATCTTTAGCAAATGTACTTTATAGATCAGATATAAAAGATGTAACTTTGAGGGGAGTGTGGGACATTTTTTCCCTAAAAATCTCTGATTCCTCCTCTCCTTTATGAATAGTAGAGGGCTACTGCTGTTACTGCCAGTGCTGCATTGAGGCAAAGGAGGTCGTTCAAAACAGCCACTGCCCATCTGAAAATGCTTTCATGGATCTCTGTCCTGCTTTGGAAATGCCTGGCTGTTGAAAAACTAGGTGTGATGTACTTCTTTCACTAATCTTTATTTTAAAAAAGAGGAAAATCTTTTTGAAATTTAAAAAAAAATATATATATATCTACCAAATTGCTTTGAATTCTCTATAAGATGCATTACTATATTTTATAGCTATATTACAAGTATGAAACAGGATTAGGTTAGTACAGAGAGACTGTGATCTCTTCAAAGAGTTTGCCTCATTATGCCTCTGTGTACCATGAGTTATATATTGTCAAGTGAGTATATTGTGTTAGGGAAGTTACAAGTCCAGTTCAGGATGCCTTAGCTCAAATTTCTGCAAACTGAATAGTTCTGGTTCAAGGGTCTAATAAGCTCCTCAAGTCTGAATGTTCTACCTCAAGATATTTATATCCCCTGCCTGTATGAAGGCCAGGGTGGTTTGTTTGTTCTGCAAAAATAACAGCTTGAGAGTGCATTTCTCCTTTTCTATTTACTCCATAATGTACTAGTGGTTTTCTGGCTTTTTGTAATGATAATTATTTCTCTAGGTTTCTCTTACTTTGTGCACTTACAATACTGTTAAATAAGCAAGCCACACACTCCTGACTTCAGTTCAGTAGGGGTGGAAAAAAACATACACAAACATCAAGAAGCTTAAACTAATTGAATATCCAACTCTTAATTTGACCCAAGGTGTCTCTGCAGTAAGATAATGTGTTGCTTTGTAGCATTGACTGCTTAGCATATAATTAAATCTATAGTAATTCTAAATTAATTCTGCATTGATAGCTGTAGAAAGTTAAGATTGTCAGATACATCATACATTTGTCACAGGCTTTGAGAGCAATATAAATACTAGTCAGTTTGTGAAATGTTTCTATTCTTTAAAGTTACATACTGCAGACTTAGGGCCTATAAAATAGCATTCATTTCTTACAACTGAAAACCTAACTGATATGAATATTTAATGCAGGAAATTATATTTGATGTTTGGAATGCATTATGAAATACTGATTATTTTAAGAAGAAAATTTCAAGCAATGTTCAGGTTAACCTTGGAGAGTTGGTGTGATGTGTGGAGAGTCAGGTGAAAGCCACTACTCTGGGGGATGTGAGATAGGAGCTCCTGCCCTGAGTTCAGGTGATTGCAGCTCAGAGACCTTTAACTCCTGGTGCAGAAACCACTGTCTCAAATACAGCACCCAAAGAAAATGTCCTTTTTTTGGAAAGCCCTTTGTAAGGCAGCAGTAATGGTGAAAGAGGGAAATGCTCTTCTGCATGAACACTTTTGCCTCAAGGAAATCCTTGTCAAAAGTATGTCTTCTACAGCTCAGCATTTTCTGCCTTATTTGGGCATTTTGTGTAGCATTATTTACATATGTTCATGTTATTAAGTTTACCGAATAAAGCTGACACATTTTCTTTCTTACTAGCTTTCTGATGCTGCTTTCCCTTCTTCCTCCCTATTCCATTAATAAAAAGAAATCAATGTTCTTGGGATTCAGACCCTAAAGGATGAAGTCAGTGTCATATCCTTGCACATTATCATTATGTATGCCCATATATAGATACAGATTTTTATTATGACTCAATCTTTCTGGTGTTCCAGAATTGTCACTGAGAGCTTTTGCTTAAAAAGGAAATAAAAGTAAAGGTGAAAACAGAAAGACAAAAGTTGGGCTTTGTCCTTTGATGTCTTACAAATAGGAAGAATGTATCTGGAAAATAACTGCCTTCTGAGACCTCCCTCTGATAAAACTAATCTTTTAAAATCGTTCTGCTCAAATCTGAGAATAAAACGTGTTCTAACAATGACCTGTGATCTGCTTCTGTTTTTCTCTGCTCTTTTCTCTGCCTCCTCTCCTTCACATAAAGCCTGCTTGTAGTGAAAAAAAGGTCAACATGCTACACACAGATAGTTTTGAAAAAATGTAGCTATGTAAAAATGAGTTCACTTTGAGCAAATCTGCTCAAAGTTTCTCTATTTCTCCATTAATGCCATGCCAGCAACTTAGTTGCCAGTCCTTATGTTGCTGAGGGTCATACATTATTTTTTAGGTTAGGTTTATGGGTTGGAAGCATATATGATCTAGTGAATGCACAGATATTATCTGTAACAAAATATGAATTGGAGACAGATTAAATGGCAATTTATGTATCTGAATTCTAGGCAGAATTCTGTAGTGCACACAATTGTGTGTGAAAATGAGCTCCAAGTGGTGGTTGCTATTAATTTGATTTTTTTGAGGTTTAAGCTACATGGTTTTACAACATTTCAGGTGATAAAGGTAGTTGGTGTTGAATCTAGTTGATGAAGGGATCAGCATTATTCCTTCAGTATGTGTCTTCATCATGGCAAACAGACCAAGGACTAAATAATACAAGGCAACATGGCAGCCATACAAGGACTAAAAGTACCCTCCAGTATATTCCACAACCTGCATGTGTGTGCTGGTGAATAATTTCCTTCTACTGGATTAAGTCTAAACAATCGTCTATAAGTAAGCCAAACATTTATTGGAAATTTTTGCATTTCAATGTACAGAGAAGGCAGAAATGATGTTTTATATTTAACAGAATTTAACACCACCTATTCTCCAAACATTCTGCTCATTTAACTCTTAGTATTTTGACCCTGTTTCTATTAGAGCAGGGAGTTCTGAAGGAGGTCCATGAGTAGTGTGAGCATGGTGGCCTTGCAAAGCAAATGTGTTGAAGCCTGGGAGCTGTTTTCCTTTCCACCACTTAGAGTTATGAATACAGGGGCTACTTGAGCAAAGCAGACAAACAGTGCAATTCCTTAATGGATCAGTCTAGGAGACAATACTGAGCTAACTCATGGTGTGTGAAATCACTTGCTCTGAAGCCACAGCACGAATGTTGAAGTGTTCGGGTGTCGGTGGCTGGATGCATCCCTGGGAGTGGAAGAAGCATACTACACTACAGCATTTTGGACTTAGGCAGGCTCCCACTCGTGGCCTTCCACAAAAAAATAATAATTAAACAAAAAAGATGTGTTTTGCATAGCTCAGAAGTAGCTGCCTTTGGTGGCAGCTGTTGAAGCAAGCAAAGCGTGAGGGAGATGGGAATGTGGTGGCGATGAATTCCAGGAGGGTATTGCCTATGAGTGTAGCTGGGCATGTGAGAGCACAGGATCATCTGGGTTGGGAATAGATGCTTTTATGTTTCATAGCTTTGCATAAATGGTTTTGTTTCAGGGGTACCCATGCATGCTCTCAGCTCTGCAGGGAGGCAGAGTTCAGTTAGAAAATTCAGCCAGATGTTAAGTTGAACAAAGTCAGATGTTGACATTGAACACTTGTTTGTAGATGGATGTTTTGGCTTGTTATTTAGTGTCTTTGTACAAACACATAGCACTTAGCATCATAACATCTTCATTTCCCAACAGTTAAGACTTATATGCCACAGTCCTGACGCAGATAATGATAACCATGGAACAAATACTTTCTGTGCTCAAGAAATAGCTGTTATTTCTCAAGGTAACCTTTTCCCAGGAAAAAGACATTTCAAAATCAGGGGATGTGTCTTTCTCAGTCATTTGCCATACAGCTAGTGCTACACTTTGAGGAGGTAATATTGAATAACTGCAGATATGATCACAGCCCTGTCAATTTTGATCTGGAAAGGTGTCTTAAAGTTATTCTCAGCATTTTTTCTGGATCATACTCTTGTTCCTTATAACAGAATTTTTGTCCTTATGCTACTGTCCCTAACTGGTCATAATACCTAAATGGGATTATATAGCAGAAATTGAGATGGGTGAAGTTTTGTGCCAGCAGTGTACAAGAGAATTAAGAGTCTTTGTTTGAATTGTGCCCATTTTCATAGGAAGTTTATTTTTACCAAACTAAGGCACAACAACTGTAAGTGATTGAAGAAACCTAAATCCTTGTCAAAACTGGAAAATGTTCAGCACATGGGTTTTTGAAGCCTGGTGTCTTCTCACTAGCAAGGACTGACATAGGATGCTTTGGACAGAGTATGAAAACACACACAGATTAGAGATTCAGAGACATCTCCTGCCTCTGCCAGCAATCAAATTTTCAGACTCATGGAGCCAGAGATTGCATCAGGATTACTGCAGGCATTCATGGATTCTCCTTGGCTGATGAAATACTGAGGAAGATGACGTGCAAAGAACCAGTAAGGTCGAAGTCTGTTCTATGCACATCCAGGATTACTCACTGGCATAGGAATCTGTTGCTCCTGCTAGGAGCATATCTTTTGGAAAACTGTCCATCTTTTTTTAACAAAGTAACCTACTTTGTTATCCTCTTCTCTTCATGCGAATTCTGCTATACTGCCTTGGTGAAACCTCATCTTCCAAATCACATTTTCCAAGAGGATTTATCTTTTCTTTAAAGACAAAGGCTTGGCGCATACAGTTATGTCCCAAGTACTTCATTCCCAACTCTGCCAATTATTTGCTTTGATTTAAGACAAGACTCTTTATCCATTTTGTGGAAGCAGAGGTAATATTTTTCTCTAGAGAGGAGCCTAAAGTTTTTTAATATTTAAAGATACTGTGCTACTAGGTCCACACTATATCATAATATTTTATTCATGAACTGGACAAGTGAATGCAGCCTATAGTACAGTGAGATCATGAGATATTGCTTGGGAGACAGCTTAAATTTATCTAGTGCTGAAAATTTGGTGTACAGCTGAATATCTCTGTCTGGCCTTTCAGAAATATACATTTGAAATACACTGAGCTTCTTCCTTAAACAACACTTCATCAAAGATTTTTTTTTTTTAGTAGAAGTAAGGACAAGTTCTTTACATCCTATCGGTACGTGTAAAGAACTTGACTCCTATGGAATGGTGGTTAAATATTCTCTGAATTTTCCTATGAGATGTCAACCACCTTTTTCCAGGCTCACATTCTTAAAATGTAAAAAGTTCCACCAGCCTTCACTGTCCATATTTGGCTGCTTACCCAACCTGGCATGCCAAAGTCAGTTTGCTGATTCCAGCTCTTCTAGAAATTGGTGAAAGAGCCAAGCTGTATTTTTGCCTCAGAACATGTCAGGGAAATAGTGATTTATTGCATTTATTTCCAAGTTGAGGTAAAGTGCAACAGGCTTGTTTTCATCATGTTTTCTTCTGGTCTAAAGCACACACTAAAATGGGTGTGTGCTTGCGATGCAGAGAGAAAATTATTCCCATTAAGTGGTGTGAGTGGCTGCTTGCACGTGGGTGAAGCTGAGCAAATGCTTCTGAAATTAACTGCTGAAATGTAACAAGGAAAACCACGGTTGTGCCATAAAGTTCCTGTAGGAATCCATTCTCCCTGATCTGAAATGTGAAAAGATTGTTATCGCTCTATAGCCGCCGCTGATTCTACCTCACGGAGTGCTTCTCTTTTTTGATGAAAGCATTTTCTGAAGATTGTGAAAATACAGGATCAGGAAGGAAGGTCACTTGCTTGTCTGGATATTTTTAAAGGGATATTTATCCTCTGTTGTGGTGTAAATTAACTGAAAAACAACTGTGCTATAAATAAATGGACTGCTGTGGTAAATTAGTCAATAAATACGTTGTTCTCTGGGCATTATTCTAAATGATGTGTTCTATCCAATCCTATCCTGTTCTATTCTATCCCATTTTCTTTCTTTTTTTTTTTTTTTTTTTAATGATACTACATTCCTTAAATGATAATAGTGAGTTTAAATGCAGCAAACAATGTGGTCAGGAACAGTGCAAAGCCACTGCTGGGCCTGTTTCTCTGTGCCAGCTCAGGGCTGGTCTAACTCTGAACTGAACAGCCTCTGTTTTCATGTTCTCCGTGAGCAAAACTGAGAAATGTTTTAATTGTTGACCCTCAGAGTGAAAAAGCTGGTCCATTAACGTATAATGTCTCCTGCTATACTGTGTTTATTGATTCATGGGGCTAGAAGTGCAGATAATAAAGAATTGATGTGCTTTAACAGCAAATTACTATGATAATCATGATTGTTTGATGGCAACCCTTCCCCTTTTCATTCTCTTCTGCAGCACTGTCATCTTCTATAGTACTGCTGGATTGTTGATCATCTGTCCTCCTTTTTGGTGTCTAATGCCAAGTTTTAATTCCTCATTAGACAATCAAAGAATTTTGTGTGCACCACAACAAACCAGGTTTTCACAGCGATGTATTTGCAGTTCTTCTCTGGGTCAAGTTCAATAGAATAACAAAATACCTCCTGGATCCCTCATTTTAGAAGTTATTTTATATCTTCAAAGTAGTGCAAATACCGTTTGTCTAAGAAATGAAGAGCTGGTGTAGACGGACTTGTATGTATGTTAAACTGCCTCTCTTTTATTTGCATCTTTGCTCCTGATTTTGGTCATGGCAGGTTCAGAGCTCTGCAGGGAAAACTTCATAAATGCTCTACAAATCTTTAGTAAATTAGGCTGTAAGGAACATCAAAGTAGCGTTCGATCTCATTATCTAGAAAAGGCACGGCTTGCTGCAGAGTTTAACGGTGATTGTTGAATTAGATAATGGGTTTTATGCTGGCTACTATCACCTCTGGTGACGTAGATGGATAAGCCATTATTCAACATGCAGCTTATAGAAATAGAGAGTAGATTGCTCACACTTGGCTAAGAAATTGCTGAAGATATTTGAGAGGGAGAGGGGAAAGAAGCTATTGATCAGTGAATACTTATGTTTGATGCATGTAAACTTTATCATAATGTACATGGTATTAAATAGATCTTGCAGGTTTTATTTTGTAGGTGAAATGTTTGAAAAGGAGAATGCCTAGTTCATTGGAGCATGAGTGGTCTAAACTCCCACTAACAGGATGTACAAATGCATGTGAACTAAAACCTTGGAAACAAGCACATTGCGACAGGGAGTGACTGCAGCTGCTGTAGGTGACTAAGCCACAGTAGAAAACTGCTGTAATTGTTTGTTTTGATAATTTCTATTAGTTTTTGACTTTTTACAGCTGCTGATCAAATTAAGTTTTAAGGGTAGTTTTTTCCCAGTGTGGACAAATGCTTCTTTGTCTGGATTAGAGGCCAAGGCACTGGAGTGTCCTCCTTATCAATAATATGAAAAAAACACAAATTATTCTCTTCATTCCTTGCCCTCTACAAGAAAAGATAAGGCAAAAAGCTTCTACAGGTATGGTAAGTTAGAGTAGACCTGTAAAGTAATTGAAAAAATTATTTACTTCCAGTTTCAAAGAAAACATGACTTTGTTTATGTGTGCCTTTTAGGCAAAATTTGATGTGCAATTTTGAAAATGGAACACAAGTGTCATGATAGGCTAAAGAAGAATTTAATTAAGACAGTAAAGAATTAATCTGATTGTGAATTATCAAATATCCTGGCTGATTATTCCAGCATTATACACCAGGTTTCTCTGAAGCTCTGCAGTGAAGAGAATGAAACCAGCATGTCTTGTTCAAATTTGAACATTCATTACTTCTGGTGGACGTGGTTGAGGTCAGGCTCTGGAACCTGTAGATGGCCATTGTGTGCCCATGGAGATGGATAATAAAGCTATCCAGAGGTGAAATATGTTCCATCATCTGCTGGGCTCTAGTGAAATCTCACCAGCACAATATGGATCATATTTCTAGTGCTGTGTGTAGCATGATTATGAATTGATTTATCATGCACCTGTGTCACTTCTTGGTTTCAATATATCACTCCAGATACAAAGATGGTCTGATACGGCTTCTGGATCAATTTTTTTGCAGTTACTTTATTGGTTTGTGAGTTATGCAGTGCCTTGGAGATGATCTTCATTTTCCGTGCATTACTGCAAAAGAAGATAATATTTTAGGACAACTGAACTACCTGTAAAATTCCTTGATTGAAGATGTAAAGTAGTTATGCAGCCAGCAGAGAAGAAAGTTCTACAAATGGTTGCAAAATATTTACATTCCGATCCCTCCTTTTAAAGATTTACCCGACTAAGGCTGTAATTGTCTGTGCTTGGTCTCTGCCCAAAAGAGTGAGGGTTTTGTTGGTGTGAGGGGGATTTTTATCTACTTTTCTTTTTAAATACAAGCCAAAATGGTTTAGTTATTTTACAGAAACATGAGAAAACTTAACAATTCAATTGTCCCGGCTGGCATTATGCAGAATTAGAAAAAAATTGAAATGCTAAATAAAAAATGAGTGGAATCTAGAATTTGGGGTTGAAAAATCCCTCCCTTGGAAGAATAATGGTATATTTAATAATGTTCAGCAGCAGGAAAATGTTCATTTTTATGTTGAATCACACAGCTGGTTTTAACCTCACGTGTCAATGTTCCTCATGAAATCTGACATGCGTGCATGCTTGAATATCATTCTCTGTGAGGTGTTGTGGATGTTTTGTGATTTACTTACTCCTGGTGATATTTTTTTTTAATGCATATCGAGGGTGTTTTTCTGAGACTAGGGAGAAGAAAAATTAGGATGAAAACCTTTGCTTGGCTGTTTGCCTGAGTACAGGGCAATCACTAACTGTGTGTGACGTTTTTCATGTCTTTTGTTCAGGATTGTGCTCAGGTGAACTTAGAAATATTCTTCTCTGTGGTCCTGTGACAACAGGGTTTTGTCAGCATAAGGGTGGTCTTTGAAGATCAGGGTAGAAGTGTGTTGCCTGACTTCTGCAGTCTTTCTATGTGTTCATTCTTTGATAAAGTTTCTCACACACTTTATGTAAACATAGTCATGTTTTGTTAACTGTACTATATTGTTTTTCATATTATCTTCAGAGGTGGAGAATGTTTGATGGACTGTTCTGTTAACCAATGTGGATGGAAGAGGTGGTACCCTCATCCTCCAATCCATGGTCATTCCTAGAAACATATATATATATATGAAAAGAATAAACAGCCAGGTCTCTTTTTCCTGGCTTGGTGATCTGAGAGAGAACGCATGTCTGGAGTGCTTCTTTTCGTGTCCTAGAGCAACAGAAGTGGGCTCTGAAACATCTCCTCTCCTGTAGACTCTAAAAAAGGGACTGTCCAGGGAGATTTAAATAACCTCTTAAGGACTGGAAGACATTGTCTGAAGACTGCCTCTAGCGTGGCAGGCTTCTGGAGCTCTTCAGAATGTCCAAAACAAGCAGGAATTTACAGTTAGTTCACTAAGGGCCACCATCTCTTGATTTCCTCAGTGATTTGCCTAATGCACAAAAATTGATACTGAAAAATATTCAGATAGAGAAGATCAAAACCAAAACATGCTCTGCATTAGCCCAGTATGTGTTTTTCTAATACAAAGTTTTGATTTTCATAGAGGTCTGGGACATTGTTTCCTCCAATTCCCCAATTTCAGCTCTGTTTGAGAACAGTCAGTTATTGACTTAATGTTTGAGAGAATTTAGACTTAGAGCAACTTAGGAAGCCAACTGATCACAAATGATAGTTGCCTAGTTTCTTCAAGCTATTCACAAAACTCTTTTAAAGATGTAATTGAAATCTTAATGTTATTACCCTTGTTCTCCAAATAATAATAAATTCCAAAATTCCATTTATAGTACTAATATGCAATTGTTGCACTATAACACTACACTCTGGGTAGTATTTACTAAATATTTTTAATTGGAAGAACTTAAGACATTTCACAAAGCATTAATAACCCTCCTAACTGCCCTCCTAAAGGAAGTATTCATAGCTCCAGTTTTCATATAAATGAAGATAGAGATGTTGAGTCATTTGCCCTAGGTTACAGACAAGCCAGTGGCAGAGTGAAAGTGTAACCTGTGGGTCCTGATCTCCAAGAATTGAAATCAATCTAACTCAGGCAAATGTTTTTCACTGCATGAGTGAAAGCAAGGGGAATAGGATAGATGTGTAGTTTTTATGAGTGAGTACTTGTGGAATTATGTACTGGTTTTCTTTGACTCTTTCTCGTAACTTTTGTGTTTCTTTTTGGAAGAGTAGAAATCATATTTGCAACAGTGCTAAATAAGAATGCTTGTCTTCAGTATGGTATTTTCACTATGACATTACAAAAATAAAAGTACAAGCAGTGCTTTTGTGAGCATTTGAATTGTAGATTAGTTTCTAACTGTTCAGTTGCAATGGTATCAAGCACTACCAAACAGGGCTGACACAAGTGATATGGAAATAGAGAACAATGAAATTTTTGCATCTCTGAGGAGACTCAAATCATCAGACTGTGTAGAAGAAAGCATATTTGAACAGATATCAGCCATATGAGAATAGACACTTTTAATTGAGTAAAGCTTATTCCTTGAATATAAAAATTCTTTATTTACATAACCAAAATCATGCTACTGTAGCATTTTTCTATGAGAAATTATCTGTATTTAGAGCTATAAAAATATGAAAGTTCAAATTACTGTTATCATTTTAGTAATTAACATTTTGTTGTAAATCAAGTGTATAGCTTAGTTTGATGTCATTATATCAGTTTCTTAAGAAATAACAGCTTATGAATTAAAAGCATACTATCAGAAGAAAAGAAAGTTTGTATTAAAAAGGAAATAGCTATAATGAAGAGATTATGTGTCTGAAGTTTCCTTTTTCATTTAGTACAGGCCATCTTATTCTCAGTTTTTACTTAAATAAAGAGATGATTACAATCCTTCCCGTGGTCTGTGCTATATTAAAATAATATTGATGGCTTTTTGCATTTTGGAAGATAACCCCAGTGATTGAAGGGTCTTCTGCCTTTGCTATTGTAGGAAGGGAGCTGTATTGGTTTCTAACATAAATCCTTCACAAGTTAATTGCATTACATTTTATAGTGATATAGCAGGAAACAAAGACTATTTTATAGCCCCTGTGGAGAAAATAGCCTACTCTGCTTTTCAGGTCCTCAGACCTGTGCTAGCACTAATCTTTTTTCTGCTGTTAGTGATTTTGGAAAAATTCTATTACTTTGCACTACTGTGATGCTTTTTAGAAGAAAAAATACTGAATTTTAAAAACAAATATAATAAAAAAAATATACTCAGCAATGACTTTGGTCTTTTTATGTGGGGTTGGGTACCTTCCTGAAAAGAATCTATTAAACATACTGTAAATGGTTCTGAGCTGAATTGACCTGATGAGAAATGAGTTGTTGGTATTAGGATTTTCAAAATCAGTATTCAGTCTGCAGTGCTGCATGAAATTTTATAGATTGAATGTATTCTGAGTAAAGCTGTCAGATCTACTTCAGGAGAAGTAATTAATGCTAGTTGCAAGGCATGCTGTTGTCATGACAAAATCCAAACATTCAGTTGAACATATCTGTCCTCCTGACCACTAATCTTGGTATCTCATTTGGAGATTGTTGTATGTTTGTGGCCCATGTCTGAATGGCAGCTGTTCTTTAATGAGCAAAAGAACAAAACATTAAAAAAAAAAAAATCACTTTGAGATGTATACCTGGGAAGTAAAGTCAAATATTTAAGAGCATCAGATAAAGACTGTGGATAAGCAGAAGAAGAGAAAGTAAAAGGGCAAATTTTTCAACAGTGCAGTTATACTGTCAGGTAACCAAATTACTTTGTCTTGCTGATATAAGAGAACCTGTATGTTGATCTCCAAGCAGCAGATAGTTACTAGGGGACCAGTGATGCAGTTAGTCCAGTGTACAACATTTGAGTACCAAATGCTTAAAGGAAAGTTCAGAACGGGTCAAGAGGTTTCTTTGGTATCTGAACTGGTTGAGACACTGAAGAATTGGGTTCAATAAGGTTTTCAAAATGTGATGGAAAACTTGCCAGCAACTCTAGAAATTCCTATTTTTCTAAATATCATTCCATGAGCTAAATATCATTCTTCTCTACTTGATTTCTTTACGATGTGACAGGGAAATCCATGCATCGGTTGCTCAAGAAAGATTGTTTTGCTTGATCAGGTTTGATTTGATAAATTCTTTGTTTCATTCACAATACCTTTGTCATGGTACTGCATTAAATAAAAAAGTGTTGCATCAGCCCTCTGTAGCATGTGCTTTTGTTATACAGCATGCTTATCATGTTCTCAAAATTTATCTTTGTAAAATAATCTTGCAGCCTTTTAAGTCACTCTTTTTGAAGGAATACTGGTATTGCTTTATACTTCACTCTCCAAACCCCTTTTAGCTCTGTAATAAATGGATTTAGTCCTTTGGATTAAGCCTAAAGCAGACTAATTCAGCTAGAAATGGATTTAAAGTTTTACTTTTTATGTTTTTCTGAACCTTGGCCTAAAAGAATACATTGTTTAATTCAGAAGTCTTTCTTAAGTAGGATGCAGACACTGGTGAATGAATATTAATTTCTTATTAGCTATTTTTGGATTAGGTTAATAAAATTACTGAGCATTTAATGAAGGACTCTTTTTAATATTTTTATTTTTGTGCACTGCTATATAAGTGTGTGAAGATTTTTTCAGATCCTAAGTTTTCCTTTGCTCCATAATGGATCTACACCACATTTCAGAAATATACCTGCATTTACTGTAGGACCCAAATAATACTGTGCTAAATTTTGGCATATAAAGGGTTCACCAGAATAAATCCTCCACTTATCAAAAACTAGAAAATAAACCTTGACTGACCTTTAACTTTAATGTCATAATCGTGACTATATAGCATAGAACACTATATAGAATTTCAGGTGAAATCACTGAATTTATTTTAAAACAGTTATAGGACATTGGAACAAATCTGTTCCCTTTGATTCCAACAAGCCACATGCTGTAGCAGCTTTGTTAATCTTCCAATATATGTAAGGCACACCACAGTTTAAATCTTTGTGAGGGATAGGTACACATACACAAACAATAAAATGATTGTATGAATTAGGTGAAAAAATTTTATAACGTGGATTTGTTAGGATTAACTTCTTTCAAGACCTGAGCTGTGGGAGTGCAGTGGGAAATGTAATACGGTTTGGCTGATGTCTCCTTCTCTCCCCCACCCCCTGCCCTTTTTCTTCAGTTTCCAGCCCGAAACCTGAAGCTTTCCCAAATCCACATCCAATCCACAGGGATCAGTTGCTGGAAGTCAGTTAGCCTTCCAGTGAAATGTGGCTGGTCTGGGGCACTGACATCTGTGGCCGTGACCTGCCTGTGAACCCTCCAGCAAGTCTATTGCCATTTTTCTGCATTTCATTCAATATACAGGGCAAAGATTCGCTAATTGCATGTACCGGGCTATGCTACCTTTAAAACATTGCTTTTACAATGTCCTTTCCCCTCAATCACTGTTGTTTTTTTTTTTTTTCCCCACTTTTCTGCAGTATCTGGAGAGTATCAAACTGATAGTTGCAAACAGAATATGAGCTTTTGAAGTCCAGATATTTGGAATATTGCTCAGCTTTAATGGTGAGAATAAGTATATTACTGAGAAATATTAAAGACAACTGGAGTCCTAATGATGTCACGCCTGAAAAAATGATTATTCTATCAGTAGAACATTTAATTTCCAAAAATTAAATTATGCATAATTTCCAGATTTGTAATAAAATAATTAGTGCCTGCACTTTCTCATTATTGACTGATTTGCTCAAATTTCTTTGTATGAAAGAGGCTTTGTCATTGAGTGAGGAGTCATAATATAGGCAAGTTTTACACATTTTATTGTCTCAACTTCAGCTCCAAGAATTACATGTGTACTTGGGAAATGAATTCACAGTACCACAGAGGCTGGCAAGCTTCCAGATTTTAATTGCTTACCAGTGAGGCTCAGGGCAGACTGTTCTTCCTAGGATGGGAAAATGAAAAAGAAACAAACCTCAGTTGTGCTAAAGAAAGTGAAAACTACCTTCTTGAGAGGAATACTCACTGATATGTGAAAAAAAGAACTGCATTGTAGTTATCATTGCATATTGGGCTCTGTGGCTGAATTAACAGAATGACAAACTAAAGAAAGTTGGAGCTGTCATGGTATTTAGCCAAATCCTACTTTTTTTGTAACTAACATGTTTAAGGCAGACTGAGATAGCTGATAGGAAAAAGGGACTTTAGATCAAAATGCATTGGAAACGTTGAAACAAAGGATGGGCTGAAAAGCTCAGTTTTAGCAAACCAAAGAAGTGGCATGAGCACGTAAGCTGCTATGTAAATGTACTGCATGAGGAGGTCAAGTGATGAGATCCTGTTACTGAAATCCAACAAATCTGGATCCACAAGAGGCTCCACTCGAGGCTCCACTCAAGACCTTGTGTCTGGTGTGCTCAGTCTACAAGAGGGAATAGATTTTCACCTTTTGCCTAAAGATCTCTTCCTCTCTCTTTTTCAAAGAAGCATTTTCCATTGTATAACTTCATGTCATTGCTTTCATATCTCCATCTTTTAAGTGTGCAACGATCATGATGCCAGAAAACTAGTGAGAATAACAGAGTGAAGGAGTGGTGAATGGTAAATATCTAAGTCAAATAATAAGTTCTTATTAGAACTTTGCAATTTATTGCTGTCAAGCTGTCTAGATATTATCTATAGATGTTATCTATTTAATACAGCTTCCAAAGGAGCTTTGGGAATGAGAATGGTGTGTTTCACTTGCTGACACTAGAGCAGCAGCAATGCAAGGCTGCAAAAGGGAAGAAAGAAAACAGGGGACACTGTTGGCTACGCTCACGCCTGGGCTCTTCTAGGCAGACTGATTCTGATGTGAAGTGAGTTTTGTGTTTGCTCCAAAAGTGGGTAGAGAACTAGTGGAACTCTACTAGGGAGAATCTTAATTGCACTGTGCATGAATAGATGAAAAATAACATGCTTGAATTTGGATATGAGAAGCTTGGGATACTGTGGAGGAGGTGAGATGTGGTAATCAACAGCTGTGGGCAGGCCTGGTGGTTGGCTCGGTCTGGCTGTGTGGGTGCATGTCTTTGTTCCAGTATTGTTTACTTGGGGCGTGGACAGCCTGACATCTGATTATCTTCTAATGGGACTTTGAGTCTCAGCTTCATTGCTTCTCCTGAGATTGCCTTTCATAACTATTAATTGGCTTATACTAAAATTGGAGCAACTCCTGTATTTTTCATTGTTCTTTCCATTGCCAGCCTGGTAAATGACAGGAATGAGAGCAGTTCAGTTTAGCTGCAGGAAAAACATTTCCATGCAGTACAGCATGGACTCTAAAATACATTCTCCAAGCAAGAGGAAACTGCTTACATGACTTAAGATCTCTTTATCTGTCAGCAATTACATGCTCCAATAGATCTTGTTTAATCTCAAGATACTAATAATATGCATGCTAGAAAGAGTTCTAGTTATATTTGTCAGATCCAAAACTTTATAAGCCTTGCTATTCATTCACTAATGTTCACGCTCACCAATGTTCATGCTCGTTAACTGTAACACTCATTAAAAATATATAATCCATATTCATCATTTTAGTTATCCATCACTAAATCAGATTAATAGATCACCATGCAATTTTACATTCTTTTTACAACTTAATGGAAATGATCCGTTATTCAAATATTGAGCGTTGCCCATCTGCACTCTTCGTATTTCTTTCCTCCAGTTGAGTCACCCATTAATGAGTGATAAAAAGCGAAAGATTGACAAATGAGTTGGGATATCTTCAAGTTGTTGTTGCCAAGACCCCTTGTAGGGTTTGGTCAGTCTTCTGAGTCATTACTCTCTGCTTCTGGCTTCTTGTGCATCCTTGGGTGGTGTACTCCTGTTTTTTGGCAATGCCTCTGAAAGATGGCATCTCTGATTGGATTAATGAATTCACTTATTATGTTTGATGACTTTTCATATTTCTCATTTTAATCCATTTTTTAAAAATGGACTCATATCTTGGTAGTTTCTTTCCCATGACAGCAGGTCTGTTTTAATCAGAGCACTTTTATAAAAGGGATTTTCCTGGTAAATATTGCATTTGCTTTGCCAATACTGCCATCTAAATACATATATAATTGTAATGCATTTTAAAATTCTGTGTGTATGGGATAGGCAGGACATTTTGTGTCTTTCTATTCCAGTCCGTAGTTCCTAAGTACACTAAGGAGGCAAAAGATAATGACATCATACTTAACTTCAATATTAATCACGACAATAACTAACTGCAAGCATATCCCTGTCTGATTTGTTTCATCTGGATTTAGCTCAAGCAAAGCCTTCTCTTTAAGAGATTTCTCCCTCAGGATTTCTCTACCTGTCTCCGTTATTAATTCTAATTGGATTTGTCTTAAGCAACACCTCCAGAGGAGGTGGTTGCTGAAAACCAGTGTGTAGCACTTGGTCCTGAGACAACAGCCTCCGTCTCTCAGACCTGTCACCATGAGGCTTGTGAATAGGGTCTGAAAGCTTCTGAAAGTGCTAGCAGCTTCTCAGCCACTGCCAGTGCTAAATGATGCAATTGTAGGAGAAACGCTTGGCAATATGTTCTATTAAAGCCAGCAGTCAGCTAGCAGATATACAGTGTGCCTCAGTTTCTGGACAGTTCATGTCACTCAGTACACAGAGATGAGTGCTACTGACCAGGCTTAAGAGTTTCATGAGAATTGCTAAAGGAGAGTGGTGAAAAAGGGGTGGAGGAGAGGTAAAGCTGGTTCTGGGCATTGCAGAAAAAAATTACTTTCCAGCACCTGTGAAAGTTTGTACAGCTCATGAGTTTTCTCTCTGTAATATTTTTTATGTGTGTATGTAATTCCTTTGGACAGGGACTGACAGGTAGAACAGATGATACATTCTTTTAAAAACTAGAGTTTGGTAAATCCAGCATATTACCTTTTGTCTTTCTTTATCCTTAATTTTGCCTCTGTAATTCATTCTGTTTGAACTTACCAGAGAGCTGCTTGTTGAGGCTGCAGTCGGTAGGAATGCTGGGCAGGTGATGTGCTGGGGGAACAGTGGGAACACCTTTTGTTTCTGGCCTTCCCTGACTCAGCCAGTGCCCAGGAGCACTCCCAGAAGCAGTGTGGTGCCCTCTTGAACCTGTTTCTCACTGGGCTGGTGGCCTTGAAAGGCTGTGTACTGAGCCAGGCCTTTTCTGAACCTGCTCTTTTCCTCCCGGTTTTTCTTTTTATTCCTTACCTTGTTGTCCATGCCTGCTCTCTGCCTTTTCTCCCAAGCTGCCTCCTGAGGTCTGCTGTAAGAGGAGTGGGTGCAAGCTAGGCTTGCTCTCTGTGAAGTGTTTTCAAAGAGGAACCTTGTAAGAGGCTGAAAGCTGAGAATTGTTTTCTTTTTCCTCCGTAAACACTTGAAAAAAGCAGCTTTGGCAATGAAATAAACCTTCAGAAGTGATACTAGAAGTAAAAGTGAAATTTTTTCACAGTGTAGAAAACATATTGCGCAATGTGTGTTTTAATTACAGGAAAACTATCAAAGGAACCTGTGAAGTCTGCAATTTTTGTGATTTGATAATAGCAGCTTTGTGAATTGCTGAGAGAGAAGTGTTGCCATGCTGTGAAATCATCAGATTCCCCCATGCTTGCCCTATATCTGCAAGGCAAAACAAACTCCTCTTTGTGTGTTTATCTAAATCTTACTTGCTGCTGCTGTAAGCTTCTTCACAAACCAAGACTGGATCTGAGTTACTGATCACTGAAGAGAGAGGTACTTCGATAAAATAAAAATAAAGAAAACAATGGTAGATCCTATATCAGTATTTAAACATTAAGCAAATGAGTTCTGCACACATGATTTCCCAATCATGCGTTTCGCAGCAGATTTTTTTTTGCATTTAGGTCCACTGATGCAGCTTGTTCACATGTTGTACAACAACATTTGATTTCACCTGCGTGTTTCCAGCTAAGGAAAAATGACCAGATAACCTGTACAGATAGGATGTGAGCTTTGTTCTACAGCTAAAACATGATGAAGCAATTTGTACTGACCTTTCTAAGTATTTGGATAGGCTCTTGGATTATGAACATTGTCTTTTAACATTCAGTGGTTTGCTAAGATTACTATTTGCATTTCTTGTACTCGCCTCTCTGCCTGCTCTGCCTTCGTATTTCCTACCCAAATATACTTTTTCTGTATGTCCTTGTGTCATTTTCTGTTTTTTTCCTGTCCTTTCTAAATTGAATTCCTTTGATATTTTTCAGCATCAAATAGCTTCACCTGCATCCTTACCATGATTGTATAAAGCATTTCAGGGGCAGTCCTCCTCCAAGATCTCCTAATGTTAGAAATGAAATGAAACAAAGCAACAGAAAAAAGAGCCAAACTTAATGCATCTTCCTATATTTCAGTAATTAGTCCACGTGTTTTGTTGGGGCTGTGTGTTTTGTTCATACAGTAGAGAAACTTGGAGAATTTAAAGGCTGAATAGTACCACTGGAGAAAGCAGTTGGTTACACATGCAAGCACAGTATGTTGGACAAAAAAACCCCCAAAAAACTTCTAGAAAAGAATTTTTTTTTTTTTAGTATCGTGTAAATGGCAGTGGGGGGTCTTCAGGAGAGATGTGAGCAATGAGAAATCTGTCGATGAATCATTCGCTCAACAGAGCTTCTCATGTGTAAAAGGGGCATTGGAAGGAGGGGCGGGAAGTCGTGCTGTCAGTGGAGGAAAGAGGCAGGGGAGCAACTTCATGAGAGATCAGGACAGTTTTGTGGACTGTGTGCTTCAAGTTCAATGGAGCTTCAAACTGGAACAAAGAATTTTGGATGACAATCTGGCCTTTTCAAAAGATGAAGGGATTGTATCCTCCTTAAATATTTAAAGAACACAGGGAGCACTTTGAAAAGACTAAAGCATCAAACTAGGCAATTAAAAGAGAGAAGATTCTGCTGAGACCTTGTTTCTGAAGATGTACCAAAGAGGTAAAAAAGCAGTCCAAATGCTTAGTACACAGAAGACAGCAGGCAGTAATTGCTTAAGCAAATGTGTGCTGTAAAAAAAAAGTATGCAATGTAAAAAAAGGCCAGTGTTCCCAATTTGCTGCTGAGAACCTGAGCACTATTGTGCATGTTTGCAGTAGAGATCCATGCACTTGCATGGCAGTGTGTAATACCCCTCTGTGCTGCTGAAATTAGGAGCCTTCCAGCATTACCCATCCCTGGAAGATTTCAAGGCTAGGTTGGATGGGGCTTTGAGCAACCTGGTGGAATGGAAAGTGTCCCTTCCCAGGGCAGGGGGTTTGGAACTGGATGTTCTTTAAGGACCGTTCCAACCAATACCATTCTATCATTCTATGATCCTGCTACTTGGATAAAGTTCTTTCATTCAGCCTCTGCCCATCCTGTCATTGAGAACTGATGGGATATCCCAAGATACAGATTGTTTTGTAGGTATTTGAAAAATCATGGATTTTTCATGGCTGAAAATCTCTCAAAATGATTTAATTGTAAGATTTATCAATTAGCAAGAACCTTACCACCCCCAATCCCTGCTGCCACAAGGAATTTACTCCTGAATTAGGGGAATCTTTGATATTGCTAGTAGTACCTGTAATGTGCTTTAGAGAAGCATAAACAGGAAAGGCATAGGTCATTCCACAGTGGATATTCACAATTGAAAGGATCCTAGGAAAATAATTGGCTTCAGAAGACTTTTGATTTGTGATTAATTATTCACAGCACAATTTCTCTAGCCTGTCTTGATCTTATACTTTAATCTCTTCAATTTGTCTGGCTTTCATTGGTTTTATTTGTAAGTTCATTAAAATTAATCTTTATGAAAAAGAAGTCTGACTTTGAATATAATGTTGCTTGTGCAATGATTGTGGGCATTTTCCTTTGTTACATGCATATGTATTTTGTGGAGCTGCATATGAAAGGGTGGTCATGTGGGTTAGATGAACGTGCAGTCAGTTGTCTCAGAGCATAATGTCGCACAGCTTCTATTCCAGAGGACAGAGTATCTGCATGGACATGTGCCCCACAGCAGCACTGGGCTGGCTGACAGCCGTGGGCAAGGAGCAGGGGCCAGCCAGGTGTTCTTGCAGCACCTTCTCCCTCTAACTCACTCCTAGCTGTGTTTGGGACAGCATTAGTGCTAACCAAGTTAGGTACTCACTAAGATTGGTGCATTATTTGCTAGAGTGGTATTTTAATATATTGGTTGACAGAAAAAAAAAAAAAGTGAAATAATGCTTTGGCAAATTTGAAAATCTCATTCCTACATCATCTCTGGTGTATTTGACTGTAAAGTGGCATAGGATCCCCTCTGATTTGGGTCTCTGCTTTATAGCTATTTGTTTGAATTTCATGTGCTTTCTTTTGATCTCTTTAGAAGTATTTCTGTACCCCTCAGCAGATACCTTCTTGATCAGGTAGTAGCGTTTCATCTGAGCTTTTTTCAAAATTATAATGATGCTCTGCTAGTTTTTATTCCAGAAGGAGTAAGTATCACTTTGCTTTAGTTGTTATGAAATTATTACTTGAATTTTGTCCTCTGTATAGATTTTAAACATGCGTTATGGCACAGCTGAATATAGTTGAATTTGCTTAGTCCTCTTTTGTGAAAAAATAATAAGCCTGAATTAATATTTCTTAATTAGCAGTGCCTAGTCTTTGCTGATAAAAGTCACTTTGAAAATGAATCCAACCAAGGTTGCTATAGTGCTAGAGATACTCATTAGGTATTTCTCCCCATAAGACTGTTCCAGATGTTCCCCTGGGTTTTACTGCTGCTATTTGGAATGATTGGTGGCAGATGGGAGGAGTTTGGGGAGTAAGTCCTCAAAATAGCAGATCTCCAATTTTGCAGTTGGCCAGTTTGGACCAGAAGCCAGCGAAAATAGAATTTAAGTGCCATTTAAATCTGAGCTGAGATTTGAGACCTTTTCCCAGAAGGGCTGTTCATTAATTTTTGCTGATAAATCGCACTTGGAGCTCTACATGTAGAAAGTAGCACATACTTTCCTCTTCTCCCTGAAGTTAGTGTCAAAGTGTGTAGCACTGAGAGGCTGGGGAGGAAACCCAACCTTAAACCCTATAGAATTATCCCAGTATCTAACTCTATATTAATTCTTGGTAATTGCAAATACCACCATAATCATATGGGACCACAGATTAATCCTAACATCTTTTTAATTTTGGATTTTGATTTGGTTGCTTAAATACTGATTGTATCAGAAACACTGGCAGATTATTCCTAATATTTTGCTCTAGCAAGAATAGAATTATTAACTTTTTTAGAGGATGGGCTTAACTCTTAACTTTTTTGCTCCTAAAAGCTTTGCTGAGTTTAAGGTTCAGAAAAGAGATATGCTGCTATCAGACAGTGAATTGGTTTGTTACAAAATATAGTTATCAGTTCAGCCATTTACATATTATAAATGTAGTGTTAAGTAAACATTTAACTTCAGTCATACTTGCTTTGCTAACTGCCTTCATGGACAAAATTTTAAGCTGGTATATTCAGAATTTCACAAATTTAAGGGATTTTGATTTTTGTGGGTTTTGTGTGGATGTATGTCAGACTAGAGATTGCTTTAGATTGCAGTAGCCTGTGTCTAGACAGCTAAACCTGCTTTGTGTGTGAATATGTTTGCAGCATTTCCTTATAATGGCACGTTTGAAAAAAGTTAGATACTGGAAATTCTTGACTATGCATACATTAATTTTGCTGACTCTTTGGCCTTTAGGTAGTGGGTGGTAGAAGAATGGTGGCTGTTACTTTTCTGGTCGATGGCTTTGTCTTCACAAACACATTGCATGTGAATCACTTCTCACCATGTGTCCCAAACAATCCAGCCAATATCATCTCCTTCCAAATGGGCTGAAATTGGGCAGTCAAATGGAAACTCCTATTCACTTTTTGTGATGGAAAAACTAATGAAATGCTCCATTAATCATTTACTTTGTCCTTCATTCCCACTGCAATGAAGACTGAGAGGTAACATTAGCCCATCTAAAAGGCTTAAAAACATTTAAGATTGATCTTGAATGGGATAAAACCATCAGTGATATGATATAGGATTACTAAATGCTTAAATAAATAACTCATGTCTTATAGTTGTGTTAACATAACAATCAGTCATACATAGTACTCTAGGTATTGTATTTAAATTTCATTATTGAAATGCCTCACTGCTGCGAGTTTTGTGTGCGTGCTGAGAAACTCGGTAAGGCTGCTTATTTTGGCTATTCAGGATTTTATTTCACTTCTTATAATGCTGTGAATGTTAATAGTGCTAAGTGAGGCAGGAATTATTTTTTAATACCTGTAAAATAAAAATACTTCTGCTTTGTGCAGAGTTTCCTCAGTCAGTGTTAGTAGCAGTCCTCTCTTTATGCCAGATGATCCCAGATGGAAATCCCATTTAGACACATGGAGATCAATTGTCTCAACGTCTTTACAGGGGGTCTGGTGTTCTGTGTGAAATGTTGAGCCATATCCATGCTTGAAGTGCAAATTCTGAAATTAAAGGCATGATATATGGAAACTGTAGAGGAGTTTAGAGTACAGTGTAATTTATTTTTTTCTTTTGCAATACTTCTTTAAAAACCCTTAAAATTAGAAGAGAGCACCTATGGAAACAAGCATTGGTATTCAAAGGAGTTTCCATTATAAGTGTCTCCATTAAGTAAATAAATGTAGGAGTCATAGCAAAGCAATTTTTTGTTTAGCTGTATAAAACACCAGTGATTTGTGCTTATTGAATTTTAAAACAGTGCGAAAAAGAACGAAATTTAGGAAATAGCTATGCAGTTCTTGTTCACTGTAACAAAAAGTTGAGTGATGCATACAAATAGCACTAATTAATTTTTCAGTAGGGAACTAGCACTTTGTACATACTGATTTTTCCAACACTGGCATGAAATTGGTTACTCTATTGCTGTACTGGGAGCAAGCGGTGCTGCTGCTGGGGGTGATATTGTGTGTAGAAAGGTGTTACACAGTCGGCACTGCTTGGATCCATGGTCTCATTGACTGAGAGCATTACAAGTGGGAAAATTTATCATTCTGGTTTTACCAGTTACTTTGAAAATGGATGAAGTTGAAATGCAATTTTCTGATTTTTTACTTTAGGTAAATTAGGCTATGATCAATCTGTAACAAATGGAAGGATTACTATGGTACTCGAGTCAGGGTTGATGGTAAGCTCTAGGCAACACTAGTCTTTAAATGAGCTGAACTTGTTCCTTGTCAAGCAATATTTGTCAGTAGAGCAGGTTTATTGTGAGATTTTAATAACAATAATACTTTGTGGATTTGTAGAACTCTAAAGATCTGTGGAGTATCTTTTGTTTCATTAATGAACAAGGCCAAATATTTTCTTTTTCTTTTATTAGGTTGCAATATTCAAGATAATAAGCCTTTAAAAAATCTGAAAGGGTGCAGATGTTAGTGCTACTTCTTTGCATTCAACTTTTTCACATGCAGTGAAAAGAAACATTTGTGTAATTTCTGTAGAGTAGGAAGCTGAATGGGGAGAGTAGGAATAGGGAGAGTAAATTTTCTGGAATGTTTTTACAACAGAAAAATGTGTTAGAATAATAAATGAGTCATGATAGCTAAACCTTCAGGTCATTGAGGCAATGCCTCTGCATATCCATGTGGTCTTAGCCCATTTTCAGCTTTGGATGAAGAAGCACAAGAAGGTGGAAAAGCACTGTTAGTGTCAGAGCATAGAGTATAAAATGTTGGTGCAGGGCTTCTCATGGTCACTGTCACTTTGCACTTCCCTTTGATATGGCTCTACATACCATTCCTAGGGCAAAAGTACAGTCTGCAGAATTAGCAGATGAGGTTCCTGCCTTGCACCCAAGAACATATTTCAGTAGCTCTTGTATTGAAAAACTGAACTAATTTAGAGTGGGCATGTTTGTGGCTTTATGAATTGACCATGTCATGCTTAAGTCTTTACTAAATGTCTAAATTATAGTCCATGGCTTGGCTGCAGTCTCTGGGATGACCAGTCCAGACCTCAAACAACTAGAAAATTGTTTTTTTTCCCCTGCCTATGTCAGAGTCCTTTACTCTTCAAATTGTAACTCATGTTTCATGAAACAGGGTGACTTGCTGTTGGTCTATACCACAGCAGACATTTGGCTCAAAGACCTGAGGATATTGAACAGTTCAACCACAGAATGCAACAACAGCACTGTAAAAATTTGGGTATGAGATAATTTTTGTAAATTTCACTGAACAAAACCAATATTAGAAATTTAGAGTACAATACAAATGTCAATGTTAACAATTTTACCAGTCTCTAGAAAAATAGTGATTTCTAGCTCCCAGCCTTTCTCTATGTCTTCTTTAGAAAGTTCCCTTAACCAGCTGATACAGAATGGTTTGGAATATTTTGAAAATTTCTTTTGTAATTGTCTCTGGCTGGCTCAATTCATCCTGCCGGGCAAAGGGCTCAGACATTGTCACCAAGCTGATCTATTTGGAACATTTGTATGTACAATGCTTCTGTGAAGCTCTGGAAGCCTCAGGGTATTTCATTTCACGGCTCCGGTGCTCTAATGCATATCTGGGGCCATTTTAATAGGGAAAGACCTTTCTCCAACTGGAAAATTTGAGCCAATCTGAGGATTATCTAAGTGTTTCAAATGATTTTTCAGCCCTACTTACTTTGTAAAAAACCACCTAACTAACAGCCTTACTGTATAATATTACACTTCTTGTTCTGCTCAAGCAGATTTCGGGTGCATTACATGATTAAATGACTCACCCACTCTTTACAATACTCAGAGTGCAAACTGCAAACTGCTCTGTGCTGGTGGGGCAGTTTCTCCTGATGTAAATAAAGGCTGGGGGAAGAGCAAGATTCAAGTCCCACCTTGAAGAGACAACAAAACATTATTGCTGCTTTTTATTGGACTGTTTTGATATTAGAATGATGCAAACTCAGTGTAGCACAATTTTTATCTGAAAGAGGAAAGGGAAAGCACTCCAGACCACCCAAACAAAAATTCATTGTCAGATGGTAAGGATGGGATAAGGTAACACTGTTAAAAGTGATATTTTATTGTTAATGCTAGAGCTTTAATAGAGGTGTTGAACTTAAAGCAATCTCAAGAATTCATATCTGTTTTATAAATAGAATTTTATTTTCTCCCAAAGCTTCTGATGAAAATAATTATTATAGTCAGGTAAAGGGGGGTGCCATTTAGGAGAGAGAGGCAGGTTTTTTCATTTCTCACTAGACCAGCCATGAAAGTGTGCAGAACAAAAGATCCATTACAAAAGAAGTGAATCTGTGGCCTGGTGGTTGCCCCGCTTCCTGCCCCTCCCTGATCGAGCTGTATTTGTATTTTTATGCCCCAGTACATTTTCTGATGTATGTTTTACACCTCCCCTACCTGTGAAATCCTACTGCTACCTGACAGTGTGTTCTATATGCTGCACAGACGAGTCTTTGTGTAGAATGAATCCCTCTAATGCCTTTTGTGGCCAGCTTTTCCCCTCCCTTCACAACATGTCTCCTTTTATTGAGGATGGCACTGACTCAGACTGTCTGATCTGTTCCTTTCAGACTTTTGTCACTTAGATTGTTCTCCCCAGTGTCTTGTGGCAGATGATTACTAAGGTTATTCTTCTTTTTTTTTTTAATTGTAGTCTAGGCTTTGTAGTTTGAATTTCTCTGTGGAGTCTAGTAGAATATCTGAAATACCTATCTCACCATGTCTCTGTATTTCTAAGTCATTAAAAATTTTATTAATGCTTCTGTTTCTCTTAACTTTAGGTTCATATTATCAATAATTAAAAAAAAAAATAGCTTTCTTCTGAGGCTTTAATATTGACCATTTTTAGTTTCAAGATACTACTCCTTTTAGGTGTTTCTTCCCCATTGTAAATAATCCCTTGCCAGAAGGAATTATTCTTGAAAAGTGTACTCTCACCTTTCCTGCTAGGTATAAACTAAGCATTCTCACTACCTCTCCTCTGGGCTTTATCTTTACAACCCATTCATTGTTTTGCTTGCCTACTTCAGATTTTCTCTAATTTATTAATGCCCTTTTTGTAATAAGTGCCCAAACTGGCATGCAGTACTTTAAAGCACAGGTGTTAAATAATTTATTTTCTATGAATAATTCAGTCTGTACTCTGTTAATGAACGATCCTGCCTCCACAGAAGCATCCATTGTTCATAAGCATGTGCCAAATTGTTTGTGCAAACAAATGTCAGGTGATGCGATCTTGAATAGTTCAGCTGTTTGGTTTTGGTGGTATAAGACTGTTAACATAAGGTCTTGTCTTAGCACAGTCTTCCTTCATTAAATGGGGGCAAAGGGCTTAAGACTTAAGAGGACTTTAACCTCTGAATGAGCTCTGAATGTTGGTAGTGTTACAGGTTCAGCTCATCAGCTCATTTCATCAATGGAATCTATGCTCTTAGTCCATCACAAATGTGAAATGAGATTTTTGTCTGCCTTTTAGGTAAGTTTATTCCAAGGCCCTGGGTACAGCTGTTACTGCTCACAAGTTTTCAGCACATATATCTGTACTCTTGCTTGAGTGTCTAAACTTAATTTACCTTCGGTGTGTTCCTGTGCAGCTTCAGCTAAATTGAAATAAATACATGGCTTAAGCTGAAATGAGAGCAGATACAAACACCTTGCAGAAGTGCAATGCAATTCTGCAATCCAGTTCTGTCCATGTGCCTGGATTCCAAGAGTGAAATTTATCAGTGTAAGAAAATATAATTATAGAGTGCCATTCAGTTCAAAGAAACCACATTAGGCCTGCTAAAACAGGCAAATACAAGTTAATACCAGAATCCTTCATCTCTTCCAATACTCATAATTGTAGTTGTGTTGAAAGAACTAAAGCAGAAGCAACATAAGCACAGTCTTTCACAGATTGTCAAGAGTAAAATTTGGAGTGGTTTCATTCATGATTTTATCATTTTTTAAATACAAGATTTTAAAAAAATTGTCATCATTTGTCAATGAAGGATAACAATGAAGGATAACAGTGCATTATGCTTTCAGTTATTAATCTGCTTGCCACATGGAGACATGGAATTTTGACAGGGGCATTGAATCTTGTTACAAGAATATTCTAGGAAAGTATCACTTAAAATTATTTAACGAGCAATTTGTTATTTTGGCTTCATATTCAATAGCATAGCTGCCTACACTGTAAGGCGTTGTGTCAAGACCATCATCCTCTTCTCTGTTCTGCTGTCTGCCTCAGGTTGGGGCATACAGATAATGTAGTGATACAGATGCACAGTCATACTGACATTCCACGTTAGTTCAGCTCTATGTTTGTTTGTATTTTTTTAATTCAGCCACTCTTTATAGATTTAAATGTTAAACTGTACATTTAAAACAGTCTTACAGCATGTAATATACCTGACTTTAGAGATAAAGTATCTCTAATACTATATTCTGAGGGGAAAAGGCAGTGGACTTGGGTCCTGAATGTTAGATTTCACCTAGGCAAACCACTTGTAATTCTTCTATCTGCAAATTGAAGTGTCATTCTGGTCTTGGTTACTACCTCAGATTTTAGGGTTTCTCAACTAAGTAGCCTGTCTCATCATGGATTTCAAAAGTAATAGAAAAATTCTATCCCATCCCTCATGAACTGTTATAGGAAATGGTATTTCTTTGACTGATGGGCTGATTTTGACTTCTAATAAAAAAATGGATTGTAGCCATAACTATGAACTCTGTATTTCCAATTCCCATAAGAGCTCTTCATTGTATATTAAAGACATGAGATCTGAAAGAAGATTTAGGAAGGAGGGCTATAATTCAGAATTAATAGAGTATCTGGAGTTATATCAAGGTATTTGATTGGCTAGTGTACAACATTACTTCTTAAGAAGTTCATTTAAAACACATTGCTTCAAAATAACCATATGCCCATCACATTTAATTTTTTTTATGACAGCAATAAAGTGAGTGCAAATAATTTTTGTGGATTTGATTGTCAGCAAAGGTTAAACATCCCAAGAAGTACCTTTTGTCTCAATTATTGTGCCTGAAAGAGGTGTGGATAGCTTAAAACTTTTAAAAAGCGTTGACAAATACACAAAAGTCTTCTCTCAGCCAAAAAGATGAAAAAAACATATCAACTAGAAGTGGGATGAAGTATAAAGAGCTATTCACATTTGGAACAAGGAATAACTGAGAGCTGTTCTACAAATAGTTCCTGGGAAACTTTAGGTTGGTGTAATGAAGAGCAAGCACGTCAACACTGAATTTTAGCACAAAAGTGCAGCTTGGCTTTATCATGATTTGGCAACTAGAGAAAAGCACAGAAAGTTGCACAAGAAAAAAGGTGAAACTTTAAAGGATTCAGAGATGTCAGAAGTAAAACAGAGAGCAACATAAAAAAAACCCAAAAGACCCTTCAAAGATTTGCTTTAGCATATATGTGGTGGCATGCAGCTCACAGCACACCAGAATTCAGGTTTTTTTAAAATTCTTTTTGTTTGGTGATGATAAAAATACTTACTGTTAATGCATTGATTTGTGAAGAGGATTATTTGGCAAACTGATGTAAGTAGGTGACAGCAAATCTGCTAATGTACTTGTAGCAAAGTTATTTTCTACTTTTTGCCATTCTGTAGTCGTGTGGAGTGTGATTCAGTGTCATTTGGAGAATCTTTCAAGGGCAGTTGACTTTCTAATGTGAAATGGCATTAATGCAAGATTTTTCCTCTGATTAGAGAGAGTATTTACCTAATACCCCATGATTATCTCTTAAAGACGTATGGACATGAGGCTTATTTTCTGAACAAAGTCTTTGAAATTTGCACCCATCATGTTAGGTAATAATGAATTGACAATAACAAATACTAGCATATTCTGTAGGAAAACTTATATATCCTTTTCCCCCCCTGAAAAATAATATATTCTAAAAGCTAAGCAAAATGAATCCTCCAGATTAGATGGATGTTAAGAACCCAGCTCAGGAAAGCATTCAGAAGGATTTAGGCATGATCTCCTTAGTTTTCAGTGTTTTTAAAATCACAATCAAACCAACAACAAAAGCCATTCAATCCTCTTAGAATCGTGTGCCCTGAAGGCACTAACAGGCACGACCAAGCTCTTTGGGGAGCTTCCTGGCCTGAGCCACACCATGGGTGGCTGTCTCCAGCTCTGCCACCACACCAGCTGAGCCTGTCTGGCCATGTGCTCCATGGTCTGGACTCCAACACCAGCCTGGCTTGGCTGGACCTCAGACCCGGCTCACCACCAGGACATTGCCCTATCCTCTGGACTCACGGCCAACATCTCCAGCCTGCCCAGCTCTCTTCACTCGATATGCCACAGTGGAACACTGCTTAGTGAGGTTCTTGGCCTGCTGAGAGACCCTTGGCCTTTAGACACCACTAAATCTCTCCTTGTTGCACCTTGAAATATTAAGGATCATTCCATCTATTTTACAACAGGAAAAATTACCTCGGCATGAATTCAAACACCACAAGCCAGTGTTTCAGTAGTTGCTTTAGGTTCATTCCCTTATAAATCCTGGTGAGAGAGGAAAGGAGAAAAAATGCACAAATCATATGCTCTGTTGCCTGCTTCTGAAAAACAATTTAAAGGGAATGTCCTGTCTGAAAAGCCACTTTTCCTTATACTGGTAATTAACTTCTTGCTGTGAAAAGTGGTGTGTGTCCTGTTGATTTTTGGAACACAAATGTGAGACCAAGGAGATATCAGCCTATCCAGGGAGAGAGACAACACTGGGTTGAAAACTTTCAGAAGATTGTAGTCACAAACTTATTTTCCAATATTGAAACTGCAGTAAGTACAAAATTGTATCTGTTATGTATACACACTGCCAGAGATAGTTGAACTTTTCTCTTTACAGGGTATTTTGCCTTTAAAAACTGTCTGGAGGGATGAAGGGAGTGGATAATGTGTACCTTGACTTCTGTGAGGCTTTTGACACTTTCTCTCATGAAGTCCTTATAGGCAAACTCAAGAAGTGTGGGTTGGGTGACTGGACAGTGGGATGGATGGAAAACTGGCTGAGTGGCAGATCCCAAAGGGTTGCCTTCAGTGACACAGGGCCTAGATGTCCCCCAGGGTTCCATACAGGGCCCAGTATTTTTAACTTGTCAATGACTTGGCTGAAGGAACAGATGCCTTCTCAGCAAGTTTGCTGATGACACAAGGCTGGGAGGAGTGGCCAGTACCCCAGAGGGCTGTGCAGCCCTTCAGGGGGACCTTGACAGGCTGGAGAGATGGGCAGAGAGGAACCTTCTGAAATTCAGCAAGGGCAAATGCAGGGTCCTGCCCCTGGGGAGGAACAACCCCAGGCACCAGCACAGGCTGGGGGCTGACCTGCTGGAAGGCAGCTCTGCTGAGAAGGACCTGGGGTTCATGGTGCACAAGTTGTTCATTAACCAGAAGTGCCCTTGTGGCCAAGAAAACCAATGGAATCCTTGTTTTTACTCTTTATTTTTTTGATATTTCTATTTTTAAAAATGGGAAATCAGGCACCCAGGACACTGGCACAAGATGTGGTAGAGCTTTTCAGGGAGATGTGGCAACTCTTCCTGGGTGGATGTAGCTGCTGAACCTTGTGGTAGCAGCATAATTTAATGTCTTCTCTCAGCTGTCTCCTTGATTCGCAATGTGTGCTGCCACAGCCCTAGTAATAACAATCACTGTTATTTTTCTAATGGAATTGTTTTCCACTTTGACCGGTTTTCCATCTTTAGTCATGAAATGGGCACACAAACACCTTCTCAAGCACAGTACTGCCTGCCATGCAAGGGCAGGAATAAGTGGCTGGGACTGAGGAAGATTAGTTAAGCTGCTGTAGTCAGTACTGCTGGTGAGTGTGTAATTGCACCCTAGCTTCCATTGACTTTCAGCCCCTGTCACTTGTGCTTATAGAAATCTGAATCATTGTGTACAGCTCAGGAATAATTCCTGTCGTAGACTTCCAGAGTATTTGATCTGACTACTTGGCATTTTTAAACTGAAATTCCTGACCTCTTTTTGGTTTATCTATTTTAAGTGACCCCCTGAGTCGACAATGACTTATTTCCCCTACCAAGTGAAGACTGAGATGCATCTGTAATTACTGACTCACACAAACATTTTGGAGGATCTGAGCTGTTGTAAACAATTGCATTAGATGAGCATTTTCCCTGCACGTGAAACCATGTGAAGTCACTTATCACAGCCTGCTCTCATTTCTCCACCTTGGAAGAACTGAGTTCTTGCAGATTACTGCTGCCTAAAAATTCTCAGTCTTTTTTTAGCTCCTTTGTCCCTGCTCCAGAGGGGCCATGATCCATAGTGTAAGATTACATTCGCATTCATGAACTGAATGTATGAAGTGTGTAATTCAAAGTGAAATTGAAAAGAGGAATATGAATTTTGGAAAAGGGGGGAAAAGCCTTTCACAGTCATTTAATCTCTTTTTGAACTTCATCATTATAAGAGAATACCTAGAAGAATATGTTTCTTTTATTAACCTGAAAACCATATTACTTGAACCTTATATTAAAAGTCATCCTCTTGCTTTCACTGGGGCTATTTAAGAGAGTAACATGAGTCAGTATAATGTTGTTCATATATTGCTGTATGTAATATTTTAAATTGTATTTCCAAGGCATTTTCTTTTGCATCTGACTTGGGCTGCCTTATAACCATATTCTTATTTTTTAAAAATTATAAATAAGGATTTAATGTGGTTTTCTGAAGCAGCTATGAAAGCTTGTCCTATGTCTGTGACTGACCCAAAAGCAGGCTTGAGACCACAGTCTGAAAGCCAATGAGAGTATGTAAATAACTTTCCATGTTTTGTTCAGAAACTCAAGGTGGGATTGCTTATAGTAAATATACGAGATTGTCGTTCTATGGTTTGCTTTATGATCTAAGAAAGTTAAGAAGCAATATCTCAGATATCTGCACCAAAGCAAAAATCCATTTATAGTCTTAAATGAGTTCAGAGTTTGTTTTTTGATATGGAGAGCGTTTTTCCCTCACTTGCTCTCTGCCCAGTATGGGCAGAGGCTCTATCAGCCAGTAAGAATTAGCTCTTGGCTTCACTAATTCTGTGTATTTGTATTTCGAGCTGGATAATGCTTTGGTTCATCTTTGGCAATTTCTTTTAATTGTACAAATCAAGTGGAATAAACTTGTTCTAGAGATGTCTGGGCTTTAAGGGATCCAGTCAGTTCTTCATTACTATATGCTCTTACATTATACTTTATGCCAATGAAATACATCTGTCAAGGCTTATCTTTCATTCTCTTTTAAATATACAGTTACACTTCGAAGCATGGCAAGGAGAGTTTCTCATGAGTCTGATCAGAGTGTGATGGCTCCCTGTTGACTCATACAGGAGATGGTAATGGAAATTTTCACACTTTTGTCTTGAGCTTGGTCCAGGGCCTTCAGCCATAGTAGCTACAGACTGAGGCAGTGCATACTGCCCAGTGGGTGAAACAAGCACTTTAAACAAGACTCTTTCCAAGACTTAATAAAATGTGGACTTGATCCTAAATAAACATTTAAAATTTTGAAAGGGATATAGTCCCAAGATGTACTTTATGTTTATGTGCCACAGAGTTTCATATGGGCCAGAAATAGATTTTGATTAAAGAAATGTCAGTAGTTCAGCTGGTGGTGCTAAGAAATCCATTGGTGGCATGTAAGCAAATAAATATGATTTATATGTGTTTTAGTTGCTACATAGTGTCCTTCAAGGCTTTACATCAGTTATTGACAGAAATGTTTCATGCCTCCATTATATTTTATCCTTCAGTTGGAAATGTATTTATTTGTGATCTAGTAATTAGGTATGCCAAAGTTGTCACATATATTTTGTCATTTTGAGAGGACATAATGTATGTGTGAAGGAAACCACTTGTTATGTTGTAGTAGAGAGGTAGATGAGTTCTTTAACTCTTATTTCTATAAAAATATTTTATGGGGCTTACAGCTGAAAACCAGTCTCTACTGCTACTATGGAGTGATAGTTGCTCTGTAATAAACTTATGATGCTGTCACAGGATGAAATAGATGTGGGCACACACTTGTGTTATAGATGTTTGATTCTGTGTTTTTTCAAATTACAAATTATTCAAATAGCTTGAATTGCAGGCTTTGTTGAATTTCTTTGCAGATTGTATGAGAGTAAGTTGATTCCACATTGTACAAAAAAACCCAACACCTTTGGAGGAGGAAAGAGAGAGGCTGAATATCAAGCACGGAGAGGTTTATAGCAAACAGTAAAAGGAAGACAAGCAAGAAAAGAAAAAATTAAGATAGGGAGCTTGTGAGAGTCACTCCATCAAACACTAAACCAGACTTGTTCTCCTCCAGCATGCCTGCTCAGTCTATGCTGTTTCAGGCTGCTGAATCCTGTACTCTGTCAAACTCCAGAGGTCTTTGGTTCGTCTGTTCATTTCTTTTTTTTTTTTTTTTGTTGCCATTCACAGCAAAGAAATCTTCTCCAGAGGACCATTGTGATAAATGAATAAAAACAGGGACATTCATCTTAGTTATAGTTATGACCTTGCAACTTTTAAGGAGTATTGGAGGGATTCCTTGCCCTAGAATTCCCCAGGTACTGCTTGTTCGTAGTAACAATGTTACAAATGAAAGTGGCAATGAACTGTTCATAACACAAGGTCAGAGAATCATCTAATGCTACTTAGGTGTGGAAAAAAGTATTCTCTAATGTAGATGATGTTAGCATTTTATTAGTTTGTATTTGTAAACATAGCACTGAATGCCCAATGTCCTCTGTGGACTGTCATTCAACTTCAATACATGGGGAAAAAAAGTCTTCCCTCATATTTCTATGTTTGTATTAGTCATGCTTAATAGTGTCACGCAACACTGGAAGGCTGACTAGGGCTGTGCAATATTGAAAGACACTGCATCCCTTTATAGTGCCTGGGCAAGCAGAAAATTTTGCTTTAAAATTGTGTGATACCATGTCTAGAGCAGGAAGCATTTGCACAGGCAGGTTACATCCTTCTTGCTGTGCAGGAGCAGCCTTGAGGCCAGACTTGAGGCCAGCTTCATCAGCAGAACACTTCAGTTTGCCCAGTGCCTTCAGGGCTGCCTCTGAGGGAACGCAGCAGTGATTCTGGAAACTCCTGTTCCAGTGCACACTCTGGTGTGCATTTATTCCTGTGCAGCCTGGCAGTCTCGTGTGGCTCTGGCACATGTGCTACAGACATTCCTGCAGTACTCCTTAAATGAACACCAGGTTTATTTGCCAGAAATGTAGATGGATTTCAATAGTAGCAGGGATTCAGGATGTCCATACAGAAAATGTGGAAGGATGATGCAAGCCTAAGAACAGGAATGGCCAGAGCACCTCTAGTGGGGCCAGAGGCTTTGATGAAATAAGAACAACAGTAATAAAGAAAGAATTGGTCCAAGCCTTGGAGTATAGAGGAAATACGAAAAGGTTCAAGCTAGGATATTGCTTCTCATTCCTCTTCTTTCTTTTTTTTTTTTTCTTTTTCAATATGACATCTCCTGTGGATTTCCACATCTACCATCTCTCTGCCTCTGTAGAGTCTCCCCAGTTGTATTGTGTCCGATAGTTTTGCTCTGTATTCTTTAGCGTAGTTTTCCTTGCTACCTCTATTATTTGAACTACTTCTGGTCAATTGCATTGGTCCAGATAAGGTAATTACTTTATGCCTCAAACCCTAAAGTAGTAATAAAAAAGGAGTACTGTAGAGGGAAATCAATCTTTTCCCTTACTCATCATATCTGCTAACTCTACTCTGAGCTATCTTTTCTTTGTAGGGATAGCCCTGTATTGGAGTAACTGCCAGCAAGAAAAAAATGGAAAGCAAGAAAAACCCCCTGAATTAAAAAGTCCAAACAAAACAACACACAAAACCTTCTTGTTACTGATAAAATTGTCTCCAAATATATGGCATGTGTCTGCCTAAACAATACCAGTATAGGTAGTAGCACAAGAGTGAGAAACCAAAATGTGGCAGCAGCTGTATCTTGCACTGAAACAACCAGGGGTCACATCACCTACCTTCCCTAAAATCATTCCAAAGACAGTAGGGATGGCTTGGCTAGTCTGGCAGCTCTCCTTAAGTGTGCAAGGATACAAGGACAGAAAGGAGAAACTTGCTAAGAAAACACATCTCTTAATTGAGCTGGGACTGAAACTAAAGGAGTTCTTATGAAAATACCTTTTTTTATCTCTCTGCATCAGGTACAAGAAGTGACCTGGAGCACTTTGTGTTAGAAATATTTTCCACTGTTAGCATAAGCAAAGAAAACAACAGCACAGAAGTTGGGATGCAAATGTGCATTGGCAGTATATGTAAATACTCTAAAAAGAGGTTTCTGTTTATTTATGTACAGTGCCATCAGTGTGGTGGGAATTGAAACTAATAACGCCTCAGTTGTTTAGTTGTTTTGGTAATAACTTGGTAATATATGTATTAGATTTTCAGACAGGGTAATTTAAAATTAGTTTTAGGTCTTTTATTCTAGAAGGTGCTTTGCCACTGAAGACACTTGCTCTGTTCTCTGAAGAATTGCCATGCTAAATGAGGCTCTGTTTATTGAGATGTTACCATTTTTCTTTTGGAATATGGGGGGTTCCTTTTCTAGGTACTTGAAAGCTTTTTCCTCTAAGGAAGGGTGTCCATTACTCAGGTTAGTTGTCTCATTTCCAGCATCGTTTTCTTAATCCGAGAACAAGTCTTGAATTTTTAGGATAGGAAAAAAGAAGGATTGATGCAGCTCAAGCAAGACAAGAAGGAATTAAAGCTTGGCTGCTTTGAAAGATGGATGCCTCCCAGCAGGAGCTCAGAGAAGAATTGCCTGTAAGAATAGAAAGTGGGGACAGGTTGCTGGGAAACGGATTAATGAGCTGGAAGATAAATTGAGAGGAGAAATTAAACAGCAGATAGACCCTGCTTTTGGTGTCACAAAGACTGATGTCCAGTTCCCTGTAAGAGAAGAAGCCGTGAGTAAAAGTGCCATGTTAAACCCTCCTGCTCGGGTTTCCAGACCAAAACGTTTCTGCAATCCCCTCTGTGGTGAGGCAAGCTGGGGTCTGTTGCCCTGCATGTGTGTCCTGTTGCCTGCTCACAGTGCCTTCAGGACCTGCTGTATTGCCTGGGCAATGACTCTGATAGTGTTCCATGGGAGAAAGTACAAACTGGGCTCTAAAATGAGAATAGTTGCCAAGTGTGCTCTGTTAAATCACATTTGCGTGCATGGACCTTTCTTCTCTTGAGCAGAGGAGAAACCATAATGTTTTCTGACATGTTTTTGAGGAGGGAAAAATGCTTTCTTACTTGATTTAATAGTTTGTCTCTAAAAATGAACAGAATACCAAAGTGATTGCCTTTGAAAACACATTATTAAGGTGCATTATGTACATTCATTGGTACAGAATCAATTTATCATCATTTTACAGTCTACACATTTGCATCTAAGGCTGATTCAGCCTTCGATCATTAGGGATACCTTTGACTGTCACAAAAATCCTTTGTATTTGGTAGAATAATGGTGCTGGTATGTCATTATGAGTGAGCCGGTGATGGAACTTGTAAGCAAGAAGGAACATTTTGGATATGCATGAGAGACCTGCTGCAGATTCTCAGAGAAAAGAAGAACATATCCCATTTGGAGAGACAACAGTGGAGAGCAGATTATGGAAATGGGTCATGCTCTGCAACAATATGTAATGCCTGAGGGAGTATCCAAGAAGCGTCTAAGAGCTGGAAATGTAATGACACGGTTATGGATGAAGCAGCTCTGCTCATCCATTGGAGCAGAAAGCAAATACATCACTTTTCCAGAGCAAGCAAAGACAGATGCAATAAGAACTGAAAGGAATTACAAGTTACACACTGTGCAAGCCTCTCTCTCCTGTGCTAAGACCTTAGTGTTCAGTCCATTTCCCAAAATATAAATCAAATGGATTTTTTGGGTAAAATCTTAAATGTCTGGATTATGCTTTCAGTTAACCTGATGCAAATTTAGCCTCATCCTGTTTAGTTTGGTAGAGTAACTTGCCGTTTCTAATGAGGCGGCTGAAGCAAAGTCTGGCCTCAGTGGATTTTACACATTTGAATGCAGGAGAGAGCAGTGGTGTGAAATGATGCTCTTGTCAGCACGTGAAAACAAGAATGTTAACAGGAAGGAGGTTGTCCTTCTAAGTTTATAAAATAACATTAGATTACATTTTCTAAAATTTTGGCCTTTAAACCAAGCAAAGACTAGCACAGGACTGAATTTTATGGGCAACCCATCTGAAAATAGGCTGAAATGACTGTGTACAGAATAACCTTACTGGGTTTTGACCTAAATTGGATCACGTTGATCTTACTGTTTCAGTGTCTAGGCTAAAGGATGCTAGAGGTGGAAATATTATGAAAAGTTTGAGCAACAGCTAAGTTTCTGAGTATTTAGGCCATATGGATCTAGTAGGCAAAGAAAAAAATGAAGAGCGGGAAGCAAAATCTGAAGTACAGCATTTTTAGACAACATGGAATATTTTACTGCTCAATTTGCACATCTTCTAGGTGAGAGAAGGAGGGAAAATATGGAGTGTTAATTTTATTTAATGATCCTAGATATATAAAAAGTAGTTTTAGGCTTCTGTGATGCTTTGCCACTTGTCAAAATCTGTAGATGAGCCCTACTTGTTCTCCTTGTCCTGATGGTTTATCTACTACATCAACTGCAGCCAGAGGTGGGTGATGCAAAAAAGATTGGCTTTGAAAATACAAAGGCAAAACCATCTTTGGTTTTGGCTCCCTCAGCCTCTTTCCAGAGTCCAGCAAAAGACTGGAGACAGCATCAACTTTTATAGGGTGCTCTCAGATTTCTACTTTCTCATAATGTCAGCTAAGTTATGACAGTCATATGCCTGGTGAAGCATCTGGTTAATCTTTAATTCTGTAGTGAATAAATTCTCCTGCCTTTAGCACTGATGTGAAATAATGGATCTGACCTTTAATTTCAGACCCTGGTCTTGTGGGGGAAAGTGAAGCATAAAGCTTTTTTTGCAGCTCCAGGAGGTACCCAGTTTAATATTGGCAGATGTACAATAGGATCTCATGTCTCCTTATCACTGGCCAGTTTTAGGGATTTTAGTAGAAGTATTTAGAACAATAACAAGAGATGCCCTTTGCAGAAGCTTGTGTGTAAAATCCTGATTAAACTTTTCAAGAGAGGCTCCCTATAAAGTGTCTCAAGGCCTGTTATTAGGAAGGTACATGTCTCAAGTCTGGTAACTGCACCACTTTTTCCTCACTATATGTAAAAGTCCAAAGAACCCGTCCTTCTCCTCAACTGTTTCTGGGGTTTTTTTGTTATTTTTTTTCACTATGGTCCTATGATTAATAAAATATTCACCTTGAATCAGATGCAAAAGAGAAGTGAAGATGAATGTAAATTTACAGACATAATTCAGAGTTTTGAATTCTCAGATCTCTTATTATGAAGATGAAATTCCCCCAGTGCAGACTTAGGAAGCGTGGTACTAAGAATAACTTTACTTGAAGAATATGAGAGAAATGCTCAAAGGAAGTACCACTGTATTAGCATAGTAAGAGGAAATGCTATCAAAGGATAAGAAAAACGGCCTATAAACTTGCTTTTGAACCTGTAATTATCCTAACAAGCTTCTAAAATGTGAGGCATTTAGAAATTGTTTCAAAAATTTCAAACTGCAGAGAACTTAAATATAAACTTGTTGCGTCTCCATTGTACTGTTAGGCAAGAAAGCTTCCAGTCCTACTAATCTGTATAGATAGAATTTTTTAGGATTTTCTCTTCACACCGATTCACATTTTCACATGCACTGTTTCACATTTTTGCTATTGTGTAGCTTATTACCTGTTCAAAAACGCAGTCATTTTCAGTAATGCCAATACTGGTAAAGTAAATCTCAAGTGTAACCCAACGTACTGATAAAATATCTTCATCTCTACACCTCTGCTGTTAAGAAGTTACATTGAAATTATGTCTGTACTTTCTAGCATTTGTGGACGTTTTGTTTTGTTTTCTGAAATACACTATTAGGCATCAAATTAAAGAAGAAATGACAGTGCCCAACCCTGATGGCTGTGTCCTCTGCTTTCCAAACACAGTGGTTATAGGAAAAGACCACTTTCTTTCATTTTTATTTTTTAGAGATAACTTCACTTATTTTCATGTCTTATGTTACAAAATATACCCTTTGACTTCAATTAATTTTACTTGGGTTTTTTTAATAAAGCAGATATATTTAAAAATGTAACTAAATTTTATCTGTTTATCTATCTATCCATCTATCTATCCATCTATCTTTTCCTATTGTGCTTGGAGTTTGCTGTAGAAGGTGATGGTACTTGCCAAAGTCCCATTGCTTTCAAGGAGGCCAAAATTTCATGTTTGTGGAAGCATATGGAAGCCAACAGAGAAAGTTGTCTCAAAATATTTTGTTTCCTTTTCTTCCTTTAAATGTCTGTTAAATAAAATTTTCAGTTTCAACTTTAAGAACATGTGAGAGAAGTGGAAATTTGTGAAGAAAACAAAACCTTATAGGATTTCTTCACTGAAAACCAGTTTTAGTATCTGTAATCCATGAGCATGGATAGAAGTGTATGGCCCTCCTTCATAATCCTCCAAATGTCCATTATGAACAGAAGTTTAAAGACCATGGCTGTAATAATTTAGTAAGAAACATTGATATTTCCCATTAATTTGAATGTAATTTCAGAGGAGTTTCTATCAGTTGGTGTAATACTAAGGCTTTGATAATTGATAATTTGTTTTCAATTAGACTCATTCTCATTTCTGGATGTTTCCATTTGTTTGACTGCCAAAACTGTGGGAGATGCAGTTCTTAAAATGCCTTGAAGTCCATAATGTATCTGTCATTTTTAGAAGCCTAAACGAGATTCCTCATTAGTTTCAATAGGAATCAGGTTGACGCAAAAATTAGTTTGCTTTAAGGCTAATTTCTACTTTCTTTTAAGTAGCACATATCATAAGCTGTACATTTATTTCTTTTCATACTTCTCTCTCATTAAAAACCCCACATTGTTTGGAGAGAGAAGCTCTAATCATTGTGTGGCTGGAAGACAGGAATTCTTCTTTTCGGCTCTTAGTAAGAAAAATTTCTGTCTGAAGAGACTCATTTGTCACCTGTGATGACATTTCAACTTTGTCACATTCAACAGTTTCAGTTAATATTGTTCATTCTATTGAATTTGTATTTCTTTTCAAGAAAGGAAGGGGGTAACCATGGGATGCATAAAATTATGAGCTAGAAGGCAAAGAACTGAGCAGACAGCTGTAGAGCGTCAGGGGAGGACTGGGGTGGACATTTAGAATTTTGGGTCCTTTTAAAAATATATAAACACGTTACTGATTTCTGACTTTATAGTTCTGAATGGAAAAACAATTGTTCTCTACAGGAGTCTGCTTGCCCTAATCTAATCTGCACATGAGTTTAGAGTCACAACACTCAAGTTTCAAATGAATAGATAAATTGAGTTAAAATCATATCTGTCTTTTAAACAATGAAAGTATAAATCACATTCATTTTGCCTTGGAGAGAAGGGAGAAGTCCATGAAATGTGGGTGGTCAAAAGTCTGTGCAACAGACAAGAGCTCTAATTTATACAGGGGTCATGATTTTAAGGGATAAATGTTTATAATCCCAGATGGGAAAAGGTCTTAGAAAATAATTTTACAGTCATGAGATTGCCACTCAGAGAAGAATTACTTTCTTATGGACATATCTTCAGTTATAATTCAGTTAAATATGTATATGTACACTAGTAATAATTTAACAAATTCCTTCTGTTGTGTCTCACTATGATGAAGAAAGGCTTTAATTCATCAGTGAACTCTCTGTCTGTTTTCCCACCTCCATTGGTTCTTCCAGATGTCTGCTATAGATGCCATAAAATGATAAAAGGATTAAGGTTTTAAGCCATCTGTTGATGTAAGTCTTGCTAGAATTAGAAGCTGTAATTACACATCTCAGTCTAATACACATTTTCAAGGCTCTCTTTATTCATTGTCAATGTCCTCCTTGTAGGATCTTTTAAGACATAGTTTTACTATTTTATCCATTTGAGAGAGATCAAGCAAGAACTCAGTACCTTGGTTTTTTGGCAGCCAAATATAGAATATTTTTACTGACATTTCCTTAAAAATAGTGGAATATTTCTCCTATCTTTTTAATTTTAGTTGTGAAGCATATTTATTTAAGTTTATTTCATATTTTGGCTTCATTAACAGCATTTTAGGTGCTGTTACTTTTTTTTTTTTTACTAAAACATCTTTTTACTAAAACATCTAAGGTTCTGAATTTTTAACTGCATCCCTTGGAGGATCTCAGCATGATTCACTGCAAGGTCCGTAGAGCTTGTGCAATACAGTTTGATGGAAATGAAATGAGAGTTAAGCTTCTTACACTGCACTTTGTACAGTTGCTTTAATAAGCCAAATGCTCTCAGTGTAACTGAAGCAGGCAGCTCACAAGTGGCTGAGAATTGTAATTGTAAAATTATCCAGTCCTTCAACGTGGATCTTCATTGCAACAGCTTGAGAGAGAAAAAGTGCTTGTAGATGGACCCTGGAGAGCTTGTGAACATGTACCATTTTCCTATGGTTCACTGTCAACACCAGGCAACAGCTCCCACCTGACGTTCAGAATGGTAGAATATCTCATGGGTTGTGGTGGTGTAGAAAGACATCTCAGGTGCAGGAAGTTTCTAAACATGAAATGTTTAAAGTTACTCAAGGCCATGTTTTTGTATTTTTTACTCCAGCTAATTAACTTAAATAAGTAGGAGTAAGTTGGCAATATTGGCCAAAACCTGCTTTTTGGTGGAAGAGTGTTGCCCTACGATACTTCATGATCTAATCTAAGTGTCAGCTATGTAGATGTCCATGTTCTTTGTCTGGATTTCTGTTTTATTTGTGTCTGTATAAAGATTGTCTGTCATTAGCATCCTAAAGCAGCTTTCCAAACCAAAGCCCTTGTAGGGCTGTTTGCCCTCATTGGTGGCAAGGCCAGCCCGGGTCACTTTCTCAGATGGTGTCAGTCACATTGTAGAGGTGTAATGTTTGGGAGGGTAAGTCCCACCCTTGGCATGGCAAAGTCAGGAACCCCAAAACCTTACCTGATTGCTGATTCCAGTATGCAAGCTCCCTTTTCAGCATGGAAGGCCAAACAATATAATTGTGAAGTAATTTATTGCAGTGATAGATTGAACTTGCTTTGAAATGAGCTGTATCTCATAACGTGTTTTGAGAAGAGAAACTTTGAATTCAGTTATTAAGGCTGGTTCCAGCAGGGAACTATGGCTATGCAAGAATTCATCAAAGCAGCTACACTCTGAGAATCACTGACCATAGTGCAACCCAAGCAAGAATTTCTTACACTCATTTCCACAAGGACAATTATCTGTAGCAAATCAAGAAAAGCTGTCAAAACTCTAAGTAAAAGGAAGACTTGAATTGTTAAAGTCTCCTTTTGGAAATGCTGGTCATATGCATTCATAACAGAAATGGGACTGACCTGCATGAAATTCGACTGCAGCTGGAATTTCTAAAGTTAAGAACAATGTTGTGGGTAAAACCCAGATACAGAGGAGTTTCTGGAGGACCTTTATAAAATAAATTACTGATAGGTTTTCCTTGCTTTACTACAGCCAGTGCATCATGCTTTATTTGACACCTCAGCTCCATCTGACTTTTTCTTAAAATTAATAAAGTCCTAACCCGAGGCACCTGAAGTCAGCCAACAGTGAATTTTCATCCCTTCTTTTAAAATTCAGGTGAAATCATTATCCTGTTAGACACGTGAAATTCTTTCCGCCTGTATTAATGAACTTCAGAGAGGTTTTTTGTTTTTGGAAGGCTGGCTTTTTCTCATCTAGTTATTCTTGTCTGTTCAATATCTTTTTCTACCCTTAGGATTTTAATCAGAAGCCTCTATTTTCATTTTCGGCTTTAGAATATCATTCATTCCAAAAGACACAGGATATCTCATTGCCGTAATTAGGAAAACAGGGTTTGGGGCTGGGATTTACACGCAGCCCCAGGTGACTGTCAAAAACAATCCATAGCTTTTGTAATCTCTTTGCTTTGGGAAGGGGAAAAAAGTTTGAAGCACCCCTGCTCAACTCTTCAAGAGTAAGTCACTTCAGGAGTTTCTCTAGTCTTAACACCAGTGATCCCAAAAAGGAAGGGATAGACCTGCATAGGGTCTGTTAATAGCATGAGTTTAATATAGCACTGAAATATTGGAAAATGCATCTCAGAAAACCATATTGGAAATATAAATGACTTTTAAATTTGTGTATTTTTTCGGTTTCTGGCTCAGCTGATTCTGTGCCCTTTACTGTTTGTTTCTCGTGCTCCCTTTTGGGGAGAATTTGTGGAGAATTTGGAGAAGCTGAAGAATTTGTGTGAATTCATTAGCAGTAAACTGGGATAGGACTTGGTATGTATTTTCTTGGCCTCAAGTTTGCTTTCCTTTCCAATAACTCTACTTTTTAAAGATTTGCATGTGATCTCATCCATTTCAGTAAATTGCGAGATCACTAGCAAGGGAATTTGCCACATCCTCTGCCTCCTTCTAATAAATCTGGAGTTTAACAAACTCTAAGAAGTCTTTCTCTTCAAAATGTGTCTTCTTTTTTGTTTGCTCAGGCTGTCCTGATTTTGCCCAAGGAAGAACAGAACAACTGCTGCTGTGATCAGGGCAAGGGTCTTGCCAGTCCAGTTTCCTTTCTTCAGGAAAGATCAGTACCTTGTGGACAAATAGAAAAGATGTGACATTGAAAAGAATCTTTAGAATAGATTAATTTGTTGAATTTAGTCTGGCCATTGATCCAACCAATATAATTCTCCCTTTGCAAATAGTACTCTCATATATGAAATAGACTTTTTCATGGTTTTAGCAGCCATACACAGTCAATAGATGTTTTATGTTCAAGCATAATAGGTACTTACTAATTTTCTCTCTAGACTTATATGAATTTATGTATGAAATAGAAAATTTTGATAAAAATGCAAATATAACACCTACACACTCCTCTGTTCATGGTTTTTAATTTATTAGGGCCATGTACAATAAATCTTAATCTGCTCTGTGTGCTACATACAGAAAATATTCTCCAGCTGTTGAAAACAAGTGTAAATAATGTCAGAGAAAGCAGAAGCTGACATGGATTAAGTGACCTTTCTAATAAAAGGAGCAATAATTGTAAATTAAAGTTTCAATTACCCAACATACCTATGGATCAATATTTACAGATGTGTCTCGTGTTGAGGCAATAAATACCGAGGGAAAGGACCTGTATACAAAAAGACTTTCTTTTTAAAGATCTTCCTTCAGCCTCTGGGATACTTTTTTTTTAAGCGCAATTTCTTGTATGAAATTGCCTTTCTGTCCCTCAGTCTAGAACTTCTTTTCCTTATTTTAATTTCTGTGGATGTGTTGTTGGCCTCTCTGTTTTTTATCCCTCCTGCCCTCCCCACTGCTCACTTTCTTTTTCCTTGGATCTCTTTGCTGGCAAAACTAATGTCATCCATTTATATGCTGCTCTCTGATGCTGTTTGCATTTCTGATTTTCTCACCTTCTATTTCCTTAGCATCTTCTTCATATTCAATCATTTCTTTTGGTTTTGTTTTGGGTTTTTTTCCAGTCTGAACTTTGATCTCCTATTTACACCTGGAAGATTTTCCCCATTCAATGGGGAAATAAGCTCTCTTCCTACATACCCTTTTCTGAGAATTCATCTCCAATGTGTGATTGATGCTGATAGGTCATGCAAATGATTTTAGGTCTTAAAATGATTTACAGTTTAAGATAAAGTTGTCTTCAGCTCTGCAATGTCTTATGTGTCTGTCTTGTGTGTGATTATAGCTGCCTTGGGGCAGGATTCCTGTCTTCTTTCTTTTGCATGCCGCTCTGAGCATGTTCCTGTCACTAAACGAGTCATGTTATTATTGACTAATAGATGGGGTGTTTCACTTCTGTGTTTCCTTAATTTGAACCTGTCTGAAACATGATTCCCCCTTTTTAACCATTTAAAACCTACCTTGCAGCTACTTTTATTCTCAGCCCAATCGAAAGAAACAAGGTATTTTCTCAGCAGAAGCATTTTAAATAAAATGTACTGTTGTCACGACTGCTAAATCTTGATTTAGATGATTTTAGAACAGACATTTTGAATGATTACTAAATGAAATGAAGGGACTGATGTGTTGTGTTTGCTTCAGGGATTGACTGACGTGTAATCTAAAATTTCTTCACAGTTGTGTAGTTACTACTTTGACTTTAATGGGAAATTCAAGTCTCCACTATCAATTTGATTAATGGAGTAATACAACTTGTGGCGTTAAAAAAAGTTAAATGTTGATAAAGATAGGAGTTTCCCAGGAAGCTGAAAATATATTCCATTTGTTGCTGAAGAGTTACAATGTCTGGTCACTTGGAAATGTTAGCATGATTTTTAATGTTATAACTTTAAATAATAGTTGTCATCTGAATATTTGTGCAGTTCTCCATTCCATAAGACTTTATGCTGCAATCTTAATCTCTGCAGGAATGAAAAACTTGTTACATAAACTAATTAGTTTTGAAGAAAGGAAAAGAGGATAAACTGACACATGAATAAGCAGAAATGCCACTCTTTGAAATCCACTAAGTAGAACAATTCTGAAAAAATTACATCTGCAACAAGAATATGCAAAAAAGCATGTTGGCCTTTTTAACATTTCATTTTCTTTTAATGTAATATTTTAATATGTAATATTTTTATTATATTTGACTAGTGTGGTAACACAAAATATTGTCCTTTTATAATCAAGCACAACATCTTCTGTACAGGTAAAGTAAGGGAATGCAATTACAGAGTGAGAGAGTAGTGGCCATATGTAATTAATTAATTTAATATTCTTTTGGTTTTGTAATAGAGTAGAACTATAATCTGAGAAAAATAGTTTTGTTAGATGTGACAACAATGTTGATTCCCACGTGCCAAATCAATACCTTTTAGTTAATATTTCATGGTATACATTGACATGAAGTCCTCGCTGCCACAGTGTGTAGGTGTGTGCAAGCATTATTGTGTGTATCTGTGTGCGACTCTGATTTCATGTTCTCATTGGGCAAGAGGAGTTTTGTTTAGGAAAAAAGAAAATTTTACCCCCATTTACAGCTGAAAAGCTGGAGAATGGAGAAATTAAGCAATTTGGGATATAGAACTATGCTCTAGTGACAGAACTAGGACCTTCTGAGCCCAGAAATTTCCTCCATAGCAAGAGTGTTATTGCTGTCGTTCTTCCATCTCTCCACTTACAGAAGACTAATCTTCTCCATGAGACACACTATGGGATTAAGATTCATATCACATAATACTTCAGTTTTTAGGAAACACCGTTGTCCTCAGTGCTGCCATCTTGTCTCCCATCTCTTCAAGGACTCGATTAATCTAAACCTGTCTTTAAGATTGGTATTCCTTACAGATTTTGTGTTTTTAATTACCCTTGGTTTAGGGAAGATTGGCTTGTTTCAAGTAATCATGTAAATTCTTAATGGAAAATAAGGAGCCTCAAATGGCATAGATTACATGTTTTATCATCAGTTTTCTTCAACTCGATTGACAGTTTTAGACACTTAAATACTTACAGCCCTACTCTCAGTTAAGACCGTGAGCAGGCCCAAAGGGATTCATGACTATTTCTGAATAATAAGATATTGCACAGAGTGAATGAAAACAGAAAATGTAAGTCCTATCCTGTTATTAAAATATTGACGCACCAGAGACATACCAAGTTCTGGCTAAAAAAGAGCTTTGAGAGAAAAGGAGGATAGGAACAACTGTGAATGAAGCTTTAAAAGGAGAAAAAAGGTGACCTAAAAGAGAGTAGATTTAACATATATCTTGCAGAAGGAAAATTTCATCCCTCCCCTTCTCCCCACTGGTATTTTACTCACATGCTTTTAGAAATAAGCAGTAGCAAGTTATCACTTTAATTAATGTTTTCTCTATAGAAGACTCTAAAGTTTCTGCATTCTTGAAGAAATCTAAATTTGCATGGTAAAACACTAAAGTGGTGCTTTTAAAATTCTGTCATTGTCTTATGCTTGTGACAAATGAGAACACATCTGCTTCTGTATTTTCACTCATTTCAGTGGTTGCCACAATATTGACTCTCAGTTCTCAGGCCTGGTAAACTTAGAGGGCTTTCATGTGATATTTTGAATATGGACTAGTTGTATAAGGCCCTTAATCTAAAATATTTTCCAAGGTCGAAGCAAAGATGTTGCATTCATTTCATTGATATTTTTCTTTTTTCCATCTGTACAACCACAATTCAATGTCCCGTGAGGTGGGTTCCCATCTTCTTGGTCCTGTATAAGAATTTCTCTGAGACCACTGAGTCTACTATCTCTCCCCAGACAAAATCCCTTTTACAGAGAAGCTGTGAGTGAACAGATTCCATGTGTATGTTCATTTCCACACGCTCTATGTACTTATGCCCTGAAATACAAAAGTTTTCTTTATTATATAGATATAATCAGGAGAAGAGATATGTGGAAGTATATTGCTTTTCTTGGTGCATATTATTCTAGTATAATGAATCTTTATTTTTGAGTTCGCTCTACTAGCAGCTAGTGATTAAAAAGCAAAAAATAAAGTCGAGCACAAGTACGTTTTAATGTAGCAGTGAATCAGGTTTTACTACTGTATCTTTGTATCTAAATGATTTCTTCTTCCTATTTCTGTTCTTGATGTTCTGCATTTTAATGTCCAGATGAATCAGTTTTATGGTTGAGAGGTTATTTTCTAAAGCAAATGATGAATGTAGCTTTACACAAGAATTTTAATGCAACAGATGCATTCACTTATAGAAGAACATCAAAGACTCTTTGACAGCAAATGAAAATATATTAGTTTGTCATTAAAGGAATTTTGAATTTCTTACTAACTTAGATAAATGCAACAAAGTATATTTTTGACGTCTCATTAATTAAGTTGATTCCAATGGAGTTATACATTGTTAAACATGATAAAACATAACATTAAGACCCTTGACTGGAAAATACCATACAAAACAAACTTGAAATGATTTGTGTTTTTTTCTGCACCTTCATGTTGCATATGGTCCCCAAGAACCAGGGAATTTGAGTGTTGATTTTAAAGAGGTGGTCTGTTAACAAGGATGTTAGTACCAAATCTTTGTCTGACAGACAAGAAATAATAAGATAAGCAGATAGAGCACTTTTAGCAGGAAAAAAAGACCAGTGGGAATGACTTGCCTATCCCAGAACCTCATTTATTCACATACTGCATTTTTAAACTTATGAATTTGAATAACATTTATTTTACCTTCACCTATTACTGTGTTCTTGAAACAATTTTACATCTCTGAAGGTGATTTGGACTTGCACCCTTCTGTAACTGTCTCTGGTCAGTCCTCTGTCCACCCAGTAGTTTCATCAGAAGGATCAAAGAAGAATTAGAGTTTCTTGGGGTCTCCTTGCAAAAGATGTGCAGCATTTATTCTGAGACTGGTACATTCAAATATTTCATGCCAATTTCTGTTTGTAAATATAGAGGGCTACAGTTTGAACTGTTCTATGTGAATGTATGAACACACCGACAGTATGTGGTTTTTAGCATTTTACATTTTAGCCTTTTGCCAAAGGCAAACTGAAAATAGGTCCAGTTCCAGCTCCAGACAACACTGCTTCTAAAAAGATTCTGTTGTTCATCTGATGATTAGATATCCCTATGTTCTTTCTTGTTTTAAATCACAAGACACCCAAAATTTATTATTCCTTTGTCACCCTTAATAATTGCTGGTAATGTTGTCCCCTGAATATCTTTTCCCTCATTCATTAAAAATAGTTAGGGAAGAGGTTGATACATTATCTCTTTCTTAGGTTGCCCATACCACTGGGGATGATTGTTTGAATATACAGTTTCCTGAAGAGCTGGCAGGCTGGTTGGTGATGGATGTTATCTCCTGGGAGCTGGATTTATTCAGGGACAGCTCAGGGCAATCAAAGTTTAGGATATCAGGAACACATTGCACAAATATATCTATTGCATCTATACTTTTTGTTTTTGGAGAGGGTGGTCACTACAGGACACGATAAATGGTCATGACACCTGACTTCAAACTGATGCTGCGCAGTCTGACACCAGCTTGGCCAAAGATGGATTGGAAACTCCACCTCAGTCCTGATCATACTGACCAGAAGAATCCCTTGTGTCTGCCCCACATCCATGACCTGGAGCCTTTGAGAAGGCTTCTTCTTGCATTTTATAAGCCCTCCCTTTGTGATGCGTGAGCCAAATGTCATGAAGCTGGGACTTATCCAGGTTCTTCATGAGTGCTTCTGCATTCATTCCCGTGCTCCCATTTCTAGAAGGATTTTCATTTGCTCACTCTCATGATACTGTGCCTATGGTAATGTAATGCAAACACCTGAGCCACCTGAGCTGGCTTCCTACAGACAGGTGCATTTGTTAGAGGAACGAGTCAAACCTCCCACAGTGTCTGATTATTCGGGGCCTTGCCCTTTTGGGGAGTGTGCCAGCTCCCTGGTTTGCCTTAGATGATAATTGACTCATTGAGAGCATCTGCTATCACGATAGACTAGGGACTCTTTCAGAGGTGATAAAAGCAATTACTGATGCTGGCATTAATTTTTTTTTCATATTTTCCATTACAACCTTGAGAGTTTTGGAACGTGGCTAAGGAACAGTTTTGTGTGTGTGTGTTTACATTTTCCTTTCATTAAGAATATATGGGGGACAAATTAAAAAAGATAGTGTTGAAATGTTATTTCATAGGATTCAGTCTTTCCAATGCAGACAAGAGTGTATGCTGCTCCAAGGATGTTGCTGAATCTTCCTAAGATGACATAATGCTCAACTAGTCTTACTCATTATGTGTAAAATCAGAAAAAGTGCAGAATTACTGAAATTTCCATTGCTGAATTATAAAGCATAATTCAGGGACATGATTAAAATGCAGATCAGTCCAAACCATGTAGAAGTACTAAATTTATTTTTATTCCTATACAGTGAACCTTCAGTATAGTTAACAATGTGTGCAGGAGCATGGATGCAATTCCCTATAATACAATTCAATGATTGTATAGCTGATGTTATCCTTTTAAATATATGTAAATATAAAAATATATAAAAAAGTTTCTAGAAATATGAAAAATGAAGAAATTTAAAATAGCTCGGTTAACAAATTGGCCAAAAGAAAGAAACCAAGCAAAGTAGAGGTACATAAGGCTGCAGAAAGAAAGACAGGATGGACACCACTATAGCAGTGACAAATTTATGGCAAGAGAGATAATGAGCAGGAAGAAATGAGGCAGCTAAATGATAAGGTGGGGAAAAGTAGATGTGGAAAGACTGATGCAAAAGAAGTATGCTGTTTGGTAAGAGAGGAATTACATGATGGTCTGTGAAATTAGAGAGTAAAGAAAGATAAGATGAAGTGAAATTGGATTTAATGAGGTAGAAGAAAGGTGATTAGGGACAGAAGAAAAATAGAATTTAGTGATGAGAAAATCCTATTAAATTATCCAATAAATCTTCTTTCCACTCAAGGATTTCCCTTTCTCCTCCTTCTCTCTAGGATAATTTCCGGGATAGTTGTATCAATATCTAACCCTAGAGTAAATGCCCTTTTCACCATTTCTCTATAGAACCAGGAAAATTATATGTGTACTCTTGGCATGTAGTCATAGCATTTAGGCTTGTAGTCTACAAGTGGGTTAGCTCTTTTCCAAGACCATGTTTAAGAAACTGATATCACTTTTTCAAGGGCTCTTTTGTTTAGGGTGTTTTTTGATGGGCATTATACCCATTCATTGTATGGGATACTGTGTATGAAATAACCATCTTTCCCTTTTTTTCATAATCCCTACTGCATTAGTTAAATCTCTGGAATCTGTGCCATTTGCTTCTTTTTAATATTCTTTATTTCCCTATCACAGCTCGTTTGAATCCAAGTAAAGTAGATAGGAGCAATGATACAGGGTGCTCATGTGTGCTGGTTTAACCCAGGAGGCAGCCAAGTACCACACTGCTGATTTCTCACACCTTCCACCTTCCCCTCCATGGCAGGGTGGCCCCGACAGGCTGGGTGTTCTGGCTGTGCTCCCTCCTGGCTCCTTGTGCAGCTCCTCACTGGCAGAGCAGGAGCCACTGGAAAGTCCTTGACTGAGGGTGAGCACTACAGAGCCAAAACATCACCGTGTTACCAACATTATTCTCGTCCTGAATCCAAAACACAGTGCTGTGCCAGCTTCTAAGGAGAAAGTTAACACCACCCCAGCCAAAATCAGGACAGTACAGCAGATAGATTTACATTAATTTATCTGAATTATTCTCAGAAGGTAAAGTTCACAGATTTTTGGCAGTTGCGTGGTTTTCCNTTTTTTTTTTTTTTTATAGTGGATAAAGAGGAAAATTCTACACTTCCTAAGACAATCCATCAAAACAACAATTGCCACTGTTGCATTCTTAATGTGTCACCTTTCTGCCTTGATGTCATGTCACTGGGACCTTGTTTGGCAAGAATTTGCCTATAGGTTATAATTCGATCTCTTTGGACAGTAGGATGGAAATGATAGCAAAATTACTTATATTCCACAAAAAGTGGTTTAACAAAACAACCCTGGACAATTCACACTCTATTGTTCTGAAAAGGGGCTCTTTTCAAGTCAGTGAGATAGTAGAGATGGAGGACTGCTCTGAAAAAGCAGAAAACTGCAACTAAACTGCAAAGCAATTAAAAAGTAGTTTAACTTGCATATGGAAAGCTTTCCTGTGCAGTTACGGTAGATCTGATGCGCCAACTAAGCTTCAGTCTTTAAATGGTGTTTTTTACAGAGTGGAAAGCAACTAAATTGAACAGTTTTGGAGATCTAATGTTTTAGTGACCACTAGTCACCTGTTCTTTTGAATAAGTTTTTTGCTTTTTCCCTTTTTTGGAAGACTGTTTTACAGAAAAAAGAAGAAATCCAGACACTAAAGTTAATGCATTTGTCATAAAAAAACCCCAAAATTGGTGTAGTCGAATCATAAAACTATGGGAAGTGTACTGTTATACTTTTCCTACACACTGGGAATACTGAGTAGAAATAAATGTGTGCTAACCAAGACTTCCACCTCTGTGTCCTTCATGGGAAAACATTTTGAGTGCTGCAGTTTCACAAGTCTATTTATTCAGCTTGATGTACATTTCAAAACTGTTCTGGTGAATTAGATAAGCCTGATGTTGCTCAGCAAAGTTCTTAATTTTTAGTGCTGTAAAGTTGTAAGGAAGTTCCCTTAAGTGGAAGTCCCCTTGACATGGAAGGTGCTGAAATCCAACCTGAGCAAGCTGCTTTCCTTTCCTGTAGTCTCTGGCTGATCACCCTGTCTCCACCAATTTGTGTTACTCGCCCTTTGTCAGCTGAAGCTGGAATTGGCAGTATTTTAGTGAAATAGAATTGTTAACCTCTATTAAGAGGAGAAGCATCATCCAAACAAAGCCTCTGTAACAGGATTTTGGAAATCGGTGTGAATATGAAAGAAAGAGCATTCCTAAGGACTGTGAAAAAAAAAAGTTGAAGTAATCACAAAATTTAAGGAGAGCAATAAGTGTCTACTTTTAGCTCTGTGCTGTATCTATTTCTTAAATACCTGTTATTAAATACTGTTATTAACAGTAAGGACTCTTCACATTAATCCTAAAACCTCTCTTTCCGGGGTGGATGATGCACACAGCTGTTTTTCCAGCCATACGAGTACAGTCTGTGTTTTAGTGATCGACCAAACACCCATTCTTTTACTGGTGATTCTTGCATCAGGCTCGGAGCAGGTTCCTGCTGTGTGCACCAGAGTCAAATTGTTTGTGAAGTGAAATTTGAAAGGAAGACAGCACGAAAGAATTTCATAAGGAATATATAATAAAACAAGATAGCTGTTGAAAGCTACAGGAAGCTTGAACTGGCAAGAAGAGAGGAAGTATTCTAAATTTATAATGAAAATTAATTATGCATTCATTGCATTTGAAGAGGTCAGACATGATGAATTTAAATAGTACATGAGAATGAAGGCCATCTTTTATATTAAAGGCATTACAACAGGGTGATGTGAGGAGAGGCAAAGAAATAAAGGAAGCAAATGGGGAAAATTGCAAGACTGAGGAAGGAACAAGAACATTTAATCAAACAGATCTGCTTTGTGACTAAATTGATTCATGATTTTCAGACAATTCAAAATAATGATAATTTATTAGTCATAAAATTATATGTAAAAAATACTTAAAGCTGCTGAGAAAGTTAATAAAATAAGGAATTTTAGAGTGGGTTCTCACCAGCTTGCAACAACCTTTAAAACTTACACAGAGTGGAGTAATTTTTTCTTAGAATTTTATTCCTTTCTTACATATAGTTGCTATATATGCTTCTTGTTCTTATGGGGGGAGTGCTAATATTTTCTGGTTTTTGCTATCTCCTGTCACATCTGTCGTGCTTTCACTATCCCGTTTCATCTGGGAATGTAGTATCTAAGCAAAGGGACTGAACGCAGGCTTGAGTAAATGCCGGATGGGATAACTAGCCGTAGGGCCAAATCAGAATATGTTGCTCCAGTTTCTGGGTTACTGGAGCAGAGAGTTATTCTTAGCAGGGATAGGCTATACTGAATAACGCTGGCAGTATACAGAGGAACCTTTCTGCTGAGCACTGTTTAATACATGTATGTATTAATCTGGGATGTATGAAGAAACCACATTACTCAGCCAGCTTTCTGCTAGAAAGATACTTTGGAGCTGAGGACTCTATAATTTTCCTGTGAACTTAGACAATATTTATATTGATAGCTAAACACTGCAGTCAGACCCAATTGTTTAGTTCGAGCAAGGTATTGGTATGGAGCTTGAGCATGCATAAATAGTTTGTATTTTGGAGTGTGACTGGGAAGTCAGAAACTTGCTCTGATTTTCCCAGCAAAGGCATACCTTTAATCATGGAAATTCCAGGTGAAATGACTCCTTCAGGAGTTTAATTTCTATGGCCCTGAGCTAGGCATCATTAATGCCAAATGAAATCAGACAGGCTTAGTGGGTAAGAAGGATGAAAAAAAGTTGGAACAGAAAATAATAAATTGTCATCTCAGTCTTTTACATAACAACACATTAGAGAAATAGGCTTTTTCCCAGAGGGTGATTTCACGTGCCTTGTTGTCCATGGGGTGCCAGGTTACCAGAGCAGGAAAGTGTCCTGGATAATTCCCTTATGGCAGTTGTTATGATTCACTGGTTTTAATAGTATCCCCAGTGTCACTTGAGGGGATTCTCCAGGCAAGCTTCTAAAGCATCACGTGGAACCTAATAGCTTTATTGTTTTTATTTTATTATCACAGACCTATTCTTCATTTACTTATCTTCTGCACTGAAAATAGCACCGTAATTCCTCTAGCAACAATTAGATAACCACAGTTAGGTTTAATCAATACTTATTCTTCTGAAGAATATTATACTGATGCTATGGAGTATATCTCTCTCTGTCCTGACAAATACAATTACCACGGGGACAGCAGCCTAAAGTCCCCCTAATTAATGTAATTGGTTATTTCCAATTAAATATTTAACATATGTCTTCTGTCCTCATAATTTAGAATCTTAGGAGTTCAGCATGATTATCTATTAATGACTAGTTATTGCACTGTGTTTGGTGAAAATCCTAACAAGTTTAACTGCCAAGAGTGTTGTTGGTGGTGGGCTTTTAGTGCATGGGATTTTTGACACCTTTTAAGGAGTCAGGTTTTCATGTTGTATTTCCTTTTCCCTTGTGTTTTCCTTGTTCTTCACCCTAGAAATGAATGTAGTTGTATGATAGTTTTATGATATTTCTTCTTACCTCCACCAAAGTTCTTGGGGTTACTGTGCGTTTGCCCCATAAACAAAGTTTGGGGCACTGAGTAACCAAATGGAGATAATTCTCTATCTCCTCCATGGAATTCAAAAGTATTAAATAGTTCTGGGAAAAACAGTTGTAGATGTCCACGAAAAAGACACACTAATGAGAATATGGTGGGCTGTCAGCAGAACAGATCGAGCAGAGGTTTGTTTCTTGGAGGAGCAATAAATGAAATAGGACAATCATCTCCTGTTTTCAAATTGCCATTTTAATGATCTCCAAGGGCTTAATTAAATTCCAATCATGACTTAAAATTTGCTTTAAATTTTAATTTAAAATTAAAATTTTGTCCTTGTAAAACTTCTTTGGAGTATTAAAGTGTTTCAGTATAATTTCTCTCATTTCAATACCTCAGTCCTGAGCCAGAAGCAGATTTTTTTTTTCTTTTAAAAAAGGCACAGCAGGGGAAAATCCTTCCCTGCAAGGATCCAGTCAAATTTTCCTCATCAGTGAGGTTGACAGCAGGTTTAGTGCATTTAATAATTATGATTGCAATTTGTTAGAACAAACAAGATTCCAACCCTTTAGGAGGCCTACCTAGATTATAAATAAATAAAAACCTTTGAAAAATTCTTCAAGGCAAGAGCTAAGCAAAGAAAAAGAAGGGATTCTACTTTGACACAATGCCAGTTAAGGGGAGAGTACCTTCCTTTGAAAAATTATTCCAGATAACTTAGCAATATGGTAATGGTCTACAAGTGTGTATATATGTGTATATATGTATGTTTTGGCTTGCTAGAGGTTCATCAAAACAAAACATGTCATGAACTTGTATAGGAATCTCCTTGTGGAAATCTGTCTTCAGGACTGGCAATTGTTCTCTCCTCTTTCTTGTGAGTCTGATTGTATTTCCAACTTTGGGGCACCTGGTTTTTATCTGCTACGTGGCAGATAAAATTCTGCAACAACAGTGATTACTGTGCATTGTAGGTTGGCACATGCTCCTCTTCTTTTCCAAGAGAATGGATTCTTGCCAGGTCCTTAAAGGGATCTCTGGAGGTCATCAATCTAGACAAACTCCCTACTGAAGAAATGAACCACCTTCCTCAAAATTACCGTCCAACAAAATTAGCCAAAAGGGAAGGTTAATTTTCAGACACCATTTTCCATGTGGCGTTTGTTACCTAGCAGACTACTTCTTGAGCAGAACGCAAATACTAATCTTGTGGGCATAGTTGTCATAAATTACTACAGATCTGGTCTTTGTGTGCCAACAGATACGAGAGATTTAGATGATTATCAGCTGTCATGGTGAACTACTGTATTTAGAAAATCTAAAATGTTTTGTGTTAGAGGCAGGCAGTGGGGCAATTTAGTTGGGTAGCACTAAGATTATTGATTTCAGATTTTGAGAGGCTTGTTAAATATATCATGGAGGCCAGTATTCATTCTTTTTTTTTTTTTGAATGGCTGTCAACAGTGAAACCTTGAAAGTTTGAGTGTACAGTAGTGATACGAATAAACCTCATATTAATGTCTTCAAAAGAAGCAAATAGCTGTTTGTAACAAGCAAAGTCATATTTCCTGTGCTGACCTGGCCTGTGTCTCCCTATTTATTGACACTTCTGATTTTCATGATTTCCAATTTTCTATAACTCATCCTGTGAACAGGGCTGTAGCCACTCCATTCCTTGGTACAAAACCAGTATGAGCAGTTGTGTCTTGTCTCACAGTCTTGGGATTAATATTTCTGAATTTTCTTCTATGGCAGGGATTTGATCCAACAGTTTGCATGCCTCTATCCCATTGCTGTACATTCTTCTATGAGAAGCAGAAAATAATGTAATGCAATCAAATAATCTGCTCATCCCTGGCACAAGAACTTCAGAAATGAAAATATGTTTTTTCATAACAAACCTGGATGACCCTTTCTCAAGGAAGTGTAAGAGCTCTTGTGCTGTGAACTGGACTCACTTCTTTGTTATGCTGATGATAAAAAGGGTCCTGTGATTGCATTTCTGGGGCAGTTCCAATGAAAATCAGGGATCTAATCCAGCTACACACATTGTAAAACAGAGCTGAATTTGAGTCATTAACATGTTTTTCTTCAGATGTAAGATTTGGTTTCACCAATATGCTGCTGTAGTGGGTTGCTTTTGTCAGTACATTTGTCTTTTGAAGTTGCAAATATGACAAAGACGTGCTGTCAAGGTAGGTCCGACCCACAGAGGTGTATGAGATAGTCAGGAGAAGGATATTGTGGGCTGTGAGAGTGTCTGTGACCCAGAAAGTAGCACAGAAATGCATTTACTCTGTGTGCTGATGACATACTCACTTTGTTTTTTCAAGAACTCAGTTACTAATTTTCCCACTCTATTATGTTTATTGGACAAGTTCCACATAGTTCATGATCAGCAGAAAACTGAGGTCACACCATTAACATTTTTTGGCATTCGTAGCTAGACATTTTTCCCCTTCTAGCAGAACACAACTTTGAAATAAATAAATTCAAAACCCTGAAAGCTAACTGTAGTACCTTGTAGGTCAACGAGCTGGTTTTCCAAAAATTGGTGCGTCCTGACAATACCTGTTGGCAACTTCTCAGTCATTCTGAAAATCAAAGCATTTGCTTAGGTACGTGAATGTAAATGCCACTGTCTGACTTAAGTGTTCTGTGTTATTTGGCTGGATTTTTTTCCATAATTTTTAAGTGGCTTGTAGTGTCTTTTCCTTGACAAAGAAGTTAACAGCCAAAGAAAACAGAATTGAAAGAGGCTCAGATTGCAGACATTTAATATCTGAGCTGTTCATCTTTGTACATCTGTGAAGTTGCTGTTTTGATCTGTAGGTCTGTGGGATCAGATGAAAGGCTGATACTTATGTCACTGTTTTAAGAAATCCCTAAAAGCTTTGTGCAGCCACCCCTTGTTTTTCAGTTAGATGTATTCTCTTTCTGAATATTTCTATGAAATTCCTGAAGGACCAGATGATACAGGATTCACTTCGTGATTGACTTTCAGGCTGCGCCTGGACTTCATAATTTGGGATTTCAGTTCTGGTTTAGCTGTGACTGTGTATGCCTTTATCCCACCCTTGGTTTCTCCCATGGCCTCTTCTTGCTTTCCCAGTGACTTGTAATGACTTGCCTTGGGAAGGAGGTTGTTCCACAGCTGGGTGATTGCAGCGTTTATTTTGGGTGTGCAGGCCAGGTGTGGACCTTTCCAGCTACAGATGATTGTTCCCCTCTGTCACCGACCCCACACGTGGGCTGTGCTTTGGGACGTGCCTCAGTCTGTACCAGGAGCTGCTCGCTTTCATTACCTTTTCTCTCGTTATGCCTCAAAGCAGAAAAACATCATTTCAGCTGCTGTCTGCTCCTGGGCTTCAGGAGCGCAGAACAGATGAAGGTTTCGCAGGATTTGTCTGTGGACAGCTGTATTTAATGAAGATCTACTGAGGATTTTTGAACAACACTCTATCTAAAATTACCAAAATTCGGTCTTTATAAATGCTTTTGTGAACATTTCATAGCCATGCCCAAACTGTTCTCCATGTTTTGTGCAGACAAGGAGAAATTATTTCAAAGGAAACATTGTATGCCTTTCTGGATGACATCCTGCTGCTTCCCAACCATTTTTTTGTTTGCCTTTTTTTTCTTCCTGCTGCATCATATATAAATTCCGTCTCTTCCTCCTTCAGAGACAGATGGTGAGCTGGTGGTACTAATGAGCTCCCTGCTGCCCAGGGAAGGCGGATTGAAATGCTTTGTGTTCTGAGAACTAACAGGCTGAGCACCCTCACTGAGGATGTAACACATGTGGTGAAAGGTTTGATGCACAAATACTGTAGCAGACTTTTTTCACAGGCACCTATGAACCGTGTTTCCCCAAGAGAACAACTTCCCAAAACAGCCTTCCTAATAGTCCGATCCTTACTGTGTTTATTGGAGTATTGCTCTGAATGGTACAATAATCTCTCTCTTTTATGGAGATGGAGAGAGCATTAGGTTGTGGACACATGGCAATTGAATGCCCTGCTTCTCTGGCATGAGCACACTGAGAAATAAAAACAAAGAGCACCTGCTGTTCCTCGGAATGAGTCTTTGAACATTTTAAAAACTTTCTTGGCAGAAAGCCATTCTCTTCTGGGCTGACTTTAAAAGGAATGCAATTAATTATAGGAGCCACAGACCTCTAAGGTAACAAAATGTAATTATCCAGGGATTCATGATGGATTCTGTTATGTCTTGTTTAAAATGTAACAGGATTGTCAAAAGTGACTTGTACTGAGTATTCAATTAAAGGCAGATCCAGTTGGCTGGGAAGTCTAATGGCTGCAGTCGTGTGACCAATTCAAGGCTGCCTACAAGTTTCGGAGTGGTAGTTACATGGATTCAGCATGATCATGACGAGAGTTAAAAAACCTAATGCATTGGTTAAGATTCTGAGAACTTTTGTAATGGATTCACTAAATGTGCTCTCTCCAGCAGAGACCACAAAGGTGTATCCCTTTCTCTGTACTCAGCAGAAAGAATTCAGTGAGACAGGATTTCCAACTGAGTGAATGTGAAACATTCAGGGTTTTGTGTTTAAAACCAAATAAATACTAATATCAGAGTATCTGTCTTTTAATAGGAGTTGTCTTCTTAAGAGAGACCATTTTGCAACTAAAATGGAGAACATTAAAAAAAATCAAGGCTTTGTTTTAAATCACTACATAGAAATATATCACATGTGTTTAGGGGATGGCTAGTAAATCTTGCTCTAACCTGAGCAACTATTACGGCTGATAAAGAGGTGTGCAACTCTTATCAAAGCAGGTGCTTTGATATGTGTTGATTCAGGATAGTACCCAGTCCACATTTAAGTTAATTACTGTATACTAGCAAGTAACAGATGTGCTACAGATGGCTAGGGTGATTAAAAAAAAAAAAGCTCATAAATAAAGATTTTACAGGTTTGTAAGCTAACAATAAATACATGAATTAAAAAGAAATATATTAAAACTCAAATATTTTAGTAATTGAACTAAAAAGATATTTATTTATTTCTTATCAGTCAGTTGCTGTGAATAGGATTAAAACAGAATATTAAGTTACACACTCATTTCCATTTGACTTTATTTCTGCTCTGCCAACAGTCACTGTGGGATAAAGTGTGTGTACTCTCTTCTTGGTTCTGTGCTTTCACCAGCTTTCATTAAGAGCATAAAATGGGGGTCAGTCTGAACGTGGCTGGTGGTCTTTTTTTTTTTCTTTAGAATGTACACTTACATTTCTGGAAATAAAGCTTTTTACAGAACTGTACTGGTTCCTTAAGAATCCTTTTACCAGCATTTCTAGTTTATAGCTGGAAATTCTGTGCTGAAGGGAGAGGGAGCTACACAGACAAACACACATCTATCTCAGAAAAAGCAATGTGGTCCTGTAGGCAGTGCAGCATCAGGAAGTTGAACAAGGGGCTCCCACAGGACTAGTGGATATCTTGACATAAAGCTTTTCTTTGGTTGTTCTTTTACCCTCTTTTTCATCCTAAGTCAAACCATACCAATATGGAGTCTCAAAAATTTTATATGACAAGAAAACTGTTTCCTGCCCTATTGTGAAGGGCATCATTGTAAGGTGAGAAAGATTATGAAATGTTAGTAAAAGAAACTATACAATCTCAGTGATATAAGTGTGTAGGGATAGGCTTATCCAAATTCCCAATTAATAATAAAAATGTAGACCACCATATGCATATTTATATGTGTGTAAGTATGTAAGTATATGATATTTTATTTGCCAAAAAGTGTTGATCTGAGCATTCTTGTGTCATGTGACAAGATTAGCACAAGATGCACTGCGGAAATAGTTCCTTCTCTCATGTGTTAAATTTGCTTTGTATTAATGTTTTCTATTAGTTTGGGTTTTTGGATATGGTGGAATATTATCAAGGATAATGCAATACTGTTCAGACATGTTTTAGGTTTGCTTTGTCACAGACATCCTTAAAGAATTAGACAGGAAAAAAAAATGTTGCCTTTACTTGGATTTGCACCTGGATGAAACACCTTTTTAGAAATCACTCTTAAATTTCTATCATGTCATATGAAAAAGTCCTTTCTTTCCCTTTAGTTGTGAGACAAATGCCCCACCCCTCACCCAGATATACAGAAGATGTTAGCTGAAGAAGTATTTAGAATTGATTAAGCTTTCTCATTTCAGCATATGCTGCTGGCACTAGGAAAACTTGGGAAATTCTCTCCCAGTAAAGATAAAGTGAGAGGAGATGCCTTTTCAGTGCTGGATAAACCACCAGTGCTTTAAGTATGGAGACGCTTGGCTGTTTTGCATCTAATGAAACCTAAACATGTCAATATTGGAGGTGGTTTCCTTTTGATAAACAGTTGTCATACTATACTGGCTGTCATTGTTATATTTGCTCTGCCAAAATCCTCTGCAACTCATTGTTTCCCAAGCTATATGGATTCAGCTATTCAGGTCTGTCTTCATATTAGGTTTACTTTTGGGATAAACCATATCTGCGCTCTTTTATTTTTTAAAAATGTCTTGCTATTTCTTCTTTTACCCATCCTACAGGCATTGATATAGACAAATGATTGTGAATAATTCTTTTGAATAAAGTCAGCACAAGAAAAGTGATATATTTGGAATGTGAGTAGTGAGCAGTGGAAGTTTAGCACAAGTAGATACTCTACTGCATCCAGATCATATTCAAAATTGGCTTCTGCATGCCCAACACTACAATTCTTTTGGCCAGGGGCACAAGACTGTCATGCATATGGAACTGGATTTCTCTGCAGTTCCAAATCTGAAATCTCCTGAGTTTGCACTACAAGGGATTATACTTGTTACAAATGACAACTCTATAATCCACTATCAGATTTTTCCACGAAACGTAGTTCTAGTCACAAGGCCTACTCAAGTTAGTGTCTATTTTTTCCACAGCTGCTGTAGTTTTCAATTTTTCTTTCTGCGGGTAGCATGCAAAGGACTACAGTAAATTATCTCCTTTGCTGTAGTATACCACATCTCACTTGTAAGAACAGTGCCAGAATTATGATGTGAATTGTTAATATGCCAATGCTGAGTACTGAAGTTGATGGAAATCTGGCATGTAGGATGATGGGATTATCAGTATGAGTTGAGTAAAAGGCATATACATTATATTGCTTTAATCAGTAGCTTTCCATGAAGTAATTTTAGAGTATAGAGTTCTTCATTTTTGTCCAAAGATTTTGATGGCCTCGTGAAAAGCAAACCAGCATCTAGGGGTGAATAATTGAATGAAGCTGCTACAGAGAAGGTGGAGAGCTGTTTAAAGACTTTCTTGCAGTCAGATTCACTGGAAAAAACAGAACAGTGAGATAAACAAGATTCTCTAGAGAACTGTGTGCTTGGGGTCAATCAATTTTAATTAGTGATCTGGTTGATGGACTAGACAGTATTTATATTAAATTTGTATATTTGTTGGAATCTGAAAAGTTTCTAAGCATTGTTGGAAGACAGAACTGGAATTCAAAATGATTTTGTCAAACTTAGGAAATTACGGGAAAACCAGAGGAGATTAATCAATAGGTCTAAGGGAAAACTCCTGCACTTTGGCAGGAATTGACAGCTTCACAGCTCCTGATTAAGTGGAAATTTTACAGAAATAAAACTTGAGTTTTAAAATTAACCACAAACTGAACTTCGGTCCTGTATTTGTGATGCAGAAAAGCCAAACCTCACACTGGAATATATGTATATCTGAATGTATGTCTAAAAGATACAGATTAATCCTTCTGGTCATTTTGGCTTTGTAGGGCATCAGATGGGAGTGAGCCTAAAGAGCATCAGGGGTGAAGAGGGTCTAACATGTGACCTGTGACAAAGACCAGAAGAATGTGGGGATTTTATTTCAGAGAACAGCAGTCAGTGGGCAATGTGTTAAGAGTCATCAAGTATAATAAAAAATACCAGCAACAAGGATACAGACTCTAAATGCATAATGCTAGATGCTAAATAGCAGGCTTGTATGTCAGCAAAGAAAACATGAGTTACAAAATAGGGAAAACTTTATAGCAATACGCTATTTGGGTTATTTGCCTGAGCAAGTTTTAAAATCTTCATTACTGGAGGCTAATAAATATATAAACAAATATCTGTTAGGAATAAGGTTTAATTTACCTGCCTTGGCAGTGATGGAAATGACGTAGGCATCTTTTGAAGAAACTTGCAGCCCTGATGTCTGAATTTCTGTGTGGGTTTGTTTGTTTGTTTGTTTGTTATGATTCTAATGGAAAATGGATATTATCAGAAAAGAAATTTTGGGCTTTAGGACTGCTTACTGCTTTGTGTACTTAAAGCCTGAAAAAAGTCACACCTACAGGTAATACTGCTTAAATCTACGTATAAGAGTTTCTTAAGTTAGGCAGGTCAATACTGTTATGTTGGTCCATAATTATTTAATGTATCTGTGGTAGGGTAAAATCCTATGTTCTTATCCTTTCAGTATGTGGTAAATTGTGTCTTCCTGCTGAAAAGCTTCTTTTATGACCATGCCTAAAATGAAAACTTTCATCTGCTCTGACATCTTGGTGGTAAATAAAACATACTGTTAGTATTTTGGCTTTTTTTAAAAGTGTCAGAGTTATTCTGATAGCTCTTGTGACCTTCTGAAAGAGGTAATTTGGAAAGCACATTAAGAAAGGTAATAGACTCCACTGGCACATTGGCCTGTGTGGTGTTAGAGCTTGTTACCAACTTCAGTAGTAATTCGTGCAATAAAGCAAAATTTGCCTCCATGCCTTCAGTCTCATTGCTCCTGATGTGCTGTTCTATGTGGCACGACACTGTCGTGTAAAGTGACATAAACTCAGATTCAAAAGTAGTGTGACATCTTTATCACAGAGAGGAATAACTTACAGTTTGAGCTGATCGGAATTTGAGAGAGGCAAAGGTTTCAGTTCCTTGTATTCCCATAAGTGCCTTTGCCAGGGTGGAGATGGGCATGGCAGAGCAGGCAGCGTGCCCTGGGGTGTTTGAGCTGCATGGGACACCTGAAGAAATCCTCTCTGGAGGTGAGTGGTTCACCAGTAATGCAACAGTCTGCAGCTATTCTGCCTGCCCCCAGGATGTTTAATTTTTCATAAAGAAAACATGTTTTTTCCTCCTGAGAGGTGCTTCTGTCACTGTGGATTACAGGTGTGCTAGAAATGTGTGTTTAGATCCACTGTTCAGGAATGGAAGGATCGAGGACTGAGACACTTTTGCTGAGTAGAAAGTTATTTTTACAGTAGTTGTATAAAAAAAATATTGTATAGAAAAAATTAATATTTTTAGGCACTGTGACAGGAAATTGGAATCTTGACTGCTAATTATGATTTATGCTCAAATCAAGAAGATTCCTTTAGATTTTTCATGCTTTGCATATGTTCACATTTCTGCCCTAATGCATTTTCAGTTCTCTTTGTTACCTGAAATATCTTGCAGATCTGGAAGAAGGAACAATTTCTACCAGCCTTGTTTGTTCCAAGTTGCAGCATTACCTCATGGGTTTATACTATCAAATGCAGAAAACAGTTAGCTTTGTGAGCTCTCCTGGATCCTCATGAAAAGTTCATAGAATCATAGAATGGCTTGGGTTGGAAGCCTTAAAAATGATCTAATTCCCACCCCTCTGCCATGGGCCAAGCTATAAATGAATTTGATATTGTACACAGATGTCAGCTCCATTATAAAGGCAGCACACTGAAATCAGATCCTTTTATTGCTGAGCTCAACATCCATTTTTAAAGAAAGAAAACCCATTGATGTCTTTGCTATTTTACAGTAGCCCACTGGAGGATGTGGGCATCATGCATGGCAATACCTGCAGGGCCTTAGCTGGAGGTTGGTTTATGTGACTGTTATGTGGGACAGCCTTTTCCACCTGAAAATATTTTCAGACAAATGTGAACACTCACCAAGCGTATGTGAAGAAGAGGAGCTAAGAAACGTTTGTGGTACTGACTGATGGCATTTGTAATTTTCCATAGTGAAATCATATCTTTATGAAAGCTGAAGTATTCCAAAACACATTAGACCAAGTAATTCCAAGGTTAATATTGAAAGTGGGATATTTTCTAGTGGCAAAACATTATCAAAAAGTCAGAAGTGCAGACCAGCTAAAGAAGCACTTGTTCTGTGAATAGGTTTGTTGGGACAGGAACGGTGACAGTTCTGCATCTCCATGCAGCAGACATCACTTTTGTTTTACAGTTCTGTTCAGTCAAATTACCTCTTGTACTTCTGTTCAGTCACTATTAGTTCCAAAGAGAGGAGCAGTGTGTTTGGGGAGTGCTTAGGCAAGAGAGTGTGCCTTATTGAAGGCATATGCAGTACACAAAGATTAATTGAGAGACTTGTTCAAGGGTAGAATGTTCTGTTAAAAGTGGTTCATAAGGTGAACTAAAAAACCTCTTGAACTGCTCCCCCTGCACATTTCTGTTGAGAGGGACTCAAGTTGGGGAGGAGAAGCAGTGATTTTTGATTATGGAAATAGCTCTTTGCTTTGGATGGGAACATGTTCTCAACTGAAATGATTTTTAACCACTTGGATAAGAGGATTTCAGGAGGAAATTGGGTGTTTATAAATGCTTGTCTGTAGTGAGTGACAGTAGGAAATTAACATTTACATTATGAAGGACTCTTTAGAGAATGAGTTGTTAAGTTAGAAAGTATTGTTGTTCTGCATCAGCAGGGATAGTGGCAGAGAAATGGAAAGATAATGCTGGAATATTTACTTGTCTCTGGATAAGCAAGTGGTTTTCCTCTGGAGCACAAAGCTCTGGCTCCTGTGATAAACCTCCATGACTGAGAAGGGCTGCTCTCATTAGATCTTGTCTTCTGCAACTTCTGCCAAGCTCCTAGGTGTATTTGGGAGTCTCAGTGGGGCATGTAAACAGAATCAGCCCTGATAGTAATTGTTACCATGTACTTTATGGCATGTAGACCCAATTCCATTTTTCATATCACTCTTTTTTTAAGCCAGCTGTTGTCTGGGAGCAGACTGCACTCAGTGTTGGTCCTCTGCTTCTGTCTGCAGGTGTTTATTCTGAGGTTAGGAGCTGGCATTGTTTTGTTCTGTGGGTGGTGTAATTTGATGGACAGTACGGTAACGTTACTCCCACAGCGAGGATTAACTGACAAGCCAAACAATACCACCATGGAATCAATGAAGGTGCAATCCAGAGGATGATTGTGGCAATTAATTTTCCCTCAGAAGTCTTCTCTGTGTTTGAGTGTGTTTGAGATTGCAGTGGAGTTTGGTTTCAAACAGGAAGCATAAGGCAGTGGGCTGGGAAGCCAAGTCTTCTGCTGGGACACAGGACATCAAAGAAGCCACATGCATGATTTGATCTCTGTATCAGAAATAGTGTGGCCAGCAGGTCCAGGGAAGTCATTCTGCCCCTATACTCGGCACTGGTGAGGCCGCACCTTGAGTACTGTGTCCAGTTCTGGGCCCCTCAGTTTAGGAAGGATGTGGAGACACTTGAACGTGTCCAAAGGAGGGCAACAAGGCTGGTGAGGGGCTTGGAACACAAGCCCTATGAGGAACGTCTGAGGGAACTGGGGTTGTTTAGCCTGGAGAAAAGGAGACTCAGAGGCGACCTTATCGCTCTCTACAACTTCTTGAAAGGTGGTTGTAGTGAGGTGGGGGTTGGTCTCTTTATCCAGGCATCAACTGGCAGAACAAGAGGACACAGTCTTAAGTTGCGCCAAGGAAAATATAAGTTGGATATTAGAAAAAAGTTTTTTACAGAAAGAGTAATAAAATATTGGAATGGTCTGCCCGGGGAGGTGGTGGAATCACCATCCCTGGATGTGTTTAAAAGGAGATTGGATGTGGCACTCAGTGCCATGGTTTAGTTTAGTTGAGGGTTGAGACATGGGTTGGACTCGATGATCTTGAAGGTCTCTTCCAACCTGGTGATTCTGTGATTCTGTGATTCTGCTTGAGTCAAGCAACAGAATATTGTTTTCTGTGAATATTAGCTCATATTTGAGATTTAATTTATTTCAATCCTGTCTAGACATGTCTTTTGTTCATCTTCTACAAATAGACTTCAGCAAATGGCAAAAGGATTTTCCAAATCAATAGATTTTAACTATGCATTACGGAACTTTTGAGGATGGCAGTCAGAATTTAGAATTACAAACGCTAAGGACAGAAATCTTATTCTCCAAGTCACAAGTTGATCAGGCAAAACTAAACTTACCTGAGCTCAGACGGGGCATAAGGAAACATCTCATTTCATACCAAACATGATACAGTTCAAGAATTTCTTTACAAATATTCTGAGGCAACTATCATTGATACTTTGTGAACAGTAGAGTAATTTGTCTGAATAACATAATACAGTGTTCTGTGATACAATGGTGTATTGAGATTAATTTAGTGTTCATATACATAGAAATTACAGAGCTTGATTCCAAGTGATTTACTTAGTTAGGTGCCTTTTTATTGGGGGTCTTAAAGGATGGACTGTTTTCTGGCTCCTAGCATCTCTTCCCTTCCTGTATACATCTTTGCATAATATTTACTATTTTCAGGAAATGCAATTTGTCTCACTATTCTCAGTTTCACCTTTTCTCAATTATAATGGAAACTAGGGTGTTGGGGGTGGTAAGTGAGGTCTGCAAGTCTGTGGGCCAGTGCTTCACTGCTGAGTTTTGGAACTGCATTGCAGGTGTGTTGTTTTCAATTGGCAGTATATAGTGATTTTGAAATATTCTGACAGAGATCCCCTTATTTACCATTTTTGGAACCCGTTGCCTGCAGACAGCATACCTGATATTTAAGGAATTTGTCTTCTCTTTTCTGAGACAGGACAGTAAATTGACACCAAGTGCTCTTATGCTAAAACAGAAGATAATAGAAAATTCCAAAGCAAATGCAAATAGGCCTTCTCGACTGTGTCCAAGGATGCCTGACATTGTTATCAGTACTGTTAGTGATGCTGTACTAGCAATTTAGATTAAATCTGCACCTCGCGTGTCCAGTTTTCAAAGTAAGGACTAAGGCATTTCTCTCTCCTTGCTGTGCTGCACACAGAGTCTTGTGTAATCACTACCAAAAGATAAGAATAAAATGGGAAGAGAAAGTAGCAAAAAACAATGCTGTTCTGATGGGGAAGGCAAAAAAAAGATATGTAGAAAAGACAGATTGTGTGTGCAATTAGTACTGTGATAATAATTGGAAATGCAGTTACTAAAGGTCAGCCATCTCCAAAGGCAAGTTTTGCTTTCCTGCTCACAGACTTTGAAGCGGTGGGGGAGAAGCTTGGGGGAAGTAACAAGTAGGGATAGGGTGGGCAGCAGAGGATAACAGATCATGTTTCCCTCCTCAGTACCTTAGTTCTTCTAATGATGAAGTCACATATATGTCTAGTAATTGTCTGCCTTCCAGTATTGCTTATTTCCTACAAGGCATAGAAGATGCTGCTCTCTTCATATTTCATTATACTCTGCCTTTGTGTATCTGCTGCTCGAGGGATTGAGGAAAAGCAGAACTAATTCCCTCCCACATTTTTTTCTGCCATTTGACACATTTACTAAAAAAGACAAGGTATTTTTTTCCCCAAAATCTGTACCTAAAGATTTGAAGAGACAACTGCAAAGCATAAAACTAAAGCCTGGAAAATCTACCTACTATATGCATAACCCAAGCTGTATTTTCTTGAAGACATTTCACTGAAAATATAACATAAATGTGCTTATTTTCTTTCTTTTTATACTTGACAATATGTGTGTAAAGATGTGAGAGCCTGAATGTGGTGTTACTTTCTGTTGTTGTTATTTAGTAAAGCCACAGAGCTGAAATGATAAGTAATCCAAACCTCATAATAATAAGTAGGCATGACTCATGGATTACTCCTAAAGTATTTGTTCCATTAATCCAACTCTACTGTGTGGTTTGAAAGTAATTACATTTTGAATATCAATGTGAATAACTTAAAGGTTTGGGATCACTTGAAGTTTCTTATCAATCATCAGCTAATATCCCTTACTTATAATTTGTATTCTTAACAGAATAAGTGACTCAAAGCTACTTCTTATTTTACATCTTTTTATAATTATTTACAGCTTCCTTTGATTGTATGGTAATATCCTTCACATTTACATCGTTTAGTGTCTTAGAGGCTACAAGTATCAAGTTCATTATATTTTAATGCTTTATGGGGACAAATCCAGAAGTTTCTCTGACCTTTTGTAATATTTGAGGGAATATGAAGCATCTGAAGCTCAGTTGTGTTGAATGTATATTTATTTATCTAGGTAAAATATGGAAAATGTAAGCAGAATCTGAGACAGATCCAAAAGCTATAACAAAGAAAATAATTATAAACTTTAAGTGCTAATCAAAATGCTATCCACATTTAGCTGCTGAATAGCCCATATGTGGCCAATGCAAATAGGGATGTGATGTGACTGTTCCTTGTTATGCTAGATTAGTCAGTTCCTGAAGATACAGGCTGATATGGAGGACAATTTCTATGGGATTTGATGGGTCATCTGATTATCATATTTTGTATTATTCCTACTAATCTCATGCAGTAGAACAGATGGATTTGTGAGCAGGTAAATAAAGAGAGTGCAACTATATTCACACCCAGAATATTCTGATTTGGAAGGGAGCCAAAAGGATCATGGAGTTCAACTCTTAAGTGAATGGCCCATACAGGGGTCAAAGCCACAACCTTGGCATCATTAGCACTCTGCTCTAAGTTGGAACTAAAGATCACTTTTCCTTCTAGAAATTATGTTATGCAGCAATGCAAATGTTTAGCAAACACAAAAGAAAATTATTGCCATATGTCATTTTTTAATGTAATAATGCTAACAAAGGAAGGAAAGTATTACTTCTGGAAAACATTTCCATCCTCCATCACACTCCTTAAGTCTACCTGTCTGATTCTTGTGAATCTGAAGTGCAGGAATGCAGGCTCCATGTTAGTGAAAGAGGGAAAAATTCAGTTCTATACATTGTACATCATGATGAAAGAGCAAACCAGCTTTGAGGCTGCTTCTCAAACTTGCCCAAAGCTTGCTCAGTAAGAGGTGAGAAAAAGTTTTTTAGATTCTGTAACTGTTTCTGGAAAGTGTTTTGCATCTGTCAAGTCCTTTATTTGACAGTATAACTCTTTTCTTGATCTCATGTAATGTGGTTTGTCTTGGTCTCAAAAAACAATGTTTCTAGAAATTATAAAAAAAAAAGAAAGAAATGTGGTTTGAGAATTGTTTTACTTGCCTTTAACTACAAGGTGGAAGAATGAAATTTGTCTCTTTCTTAAAGTACATTACAGATGACCCTACTGTCCAAACTCATTTACTATTATTAGATCTTTTTGAACCTGAGATGTGCTGACATCCTGTCTTTAATGCTCTTGTAAATTCTGAAGTAAACAGATTTCAAAGACACTCGACTGTTAGTGTGAAGACAAGGTCAAAGAGTTGAATGACACATCTTCCTCATACAGTAAGACTACCTATCAATCAGTTTTACTAGCAAATTCTTAATAAAGAAAAGAGATCAGAACATAACAAAAGTATATCTTGGGAAATATATGTGCATGATGTGCATTTTGGTATCCTTGGACTAGCAGTTAATGATGAACAACGACTACATATGACCTGGAAATATGGTTGTCTTCTGTAGGAGGACCTCTTTCCCAGTTTAAAACTTCTGAACATTAGAAATAGAAAAAATCTATCAGGTCAAAGTGTTCTGAACAACACACGTTTAAGTAACTAAAATAAGCAAGCTGGTTAAATTTAAGAATTATCATATTTTGGTATTGATAATTCAATGATGGTCATTTAAAGTCATTAAAAATTATTTCAGTCATTTCAAACTTCACTTATGATGCATTTGGCAAATATATGCTCAGAAGTTAGGTAATTTTCCTCTCTAAATATGCTGAAAGATTTTGGCATTTTTTAGCATGCCTCGTGGTGGCACTATGTTTCATTTCCTTAGATTTTCTGTAGCATTTTTTCTACAGGGTTAGATGTTACACACAGGTTAATAAATGGTAACATTAAGTACAACCACACTTTAATAGTAGGACACAGTCTGAAGTTAGACAGATGGCTCTGGAAGAAGAAATTCCTGTTACCTACTAAGTAAATATATAGAAACAATAAAATTGTGATTCAACTATCTCATTGTTTTTAGCAAGGATATTAAAAAATCTGAGAAAATATAAAATGCCTGCATGGTAAAGGGCTTCAGGTGCATTCAACAATCAAAGAATAATATGTGCCTTTAAGATATATAGTGAAGGTTTTTCATTTAGTCATTATCTCATGATTAAAATGAGAGTTTTTCTCAGTAAAAAGAAAACAAATCAATTCATACCTGGAGATCTGGTTTGATCCAGTCTGCACACAAGATACATTAACATATAAATTTACACATATTTATATTACATATAAATTTATACATATTTGTATATGTAAATGTCCCTTGTGGGGTGAATTTGGCAGTGCTGGGTTAATGGTTGAACTTCATAATCTTAGAGGTCTTTTCCAACCTAAATGATGGTTTTATGAGAAGGAGAGCAGATTGCCATCTGTGGTTTTCCATGGGATTTTCCACAAATGTAGGACAAGAGGCATTGAGTGACACCTCCCGACCACCTTACTGCTGCTTTCCCCAGTGATAGCTGGAGTCTGGATTTAATTGAAAAAACTGCCCTGGAGTGGATGTGATTTGGAAGTAAGAACAGCAAATGCACCTTGGTCTCTTCCCAAACGCTGGCATGTTGGGCTTCAATTTATTGGTGTAAGATCAAGCTGGTTTCCAAGTCACGTATAAAAGGTACTTAATAAAACATGTCTGGTGGGACTAGTGGCTAGAATTTGGGACCTGTGCATTTATTTGTAGAGTAGTGGTGTCATGCTGAACTTTCCCTGTGAACTGGAGGCTTGACTGCATTTACCAAAAGATTTGCCAAAGCTTTCATAGGTTAAATTCCCCAAAGTGGGGGTTTAGAGTGGAACAACAGCAGAAAAGGAAAAAAAAAAAAAAAACCCTTCCTTGGGCAAATCCTTTTTTTTTTTTCTTTTTTCTTTTTATTTGAGCTTGACTGCTTTGGGCAGTTGAATAATCCTGAGCTATATGACTGCAAAATGACATTTAGATAAAATGCTTTTGTGCCACTTTTCAGACAGCAAATGTAGAGTTTGGGATACAGCTATAATTTCAGACTTCACATCCAAAGATTGTGCAGGCTCTATGTTGTAAGCCCTTTTCTTATCAGTAAATGTGAAGGTTTCTTTTGTTGCTTTAACCAACAGTGCTGCCAGTTAGGAACTTCTTTGGAACAAGTGCACTCCAAGCAGAGTTCAAGTCTGCTGAACTTAAAGACAAAGCAAAATAACAAAGCTTTTGGTTTTAATTTGTGAAGTTGTGGATTTCCGAGCAAATATGCAATAAAGTTCCTTCCATGACTTTGTGGTGCTTTAGCTGTGTTAGTTGCCTACAGAAAATTACTTTTGATGCACAGTATCCTCAACAAAGTCAAATTATGTAATGTAACTTTCAGTAACTGCAGAATCACAAGTTGAGTGAGGTTGGGAGATCTTTGACATCATTTAATCCGGCCTCCTTGATCAAAGGGGGTGATCGAAGCACAGTGATATAGATCTTGTCTAGTTGACTTTTGAGTATCTCCAAGGATGGAGATACCACAAGTTCACTGGGCAACCTGTTCCACTATTCAGCCACCCTCATTTAAAAAAAACAAAATTATTCTCTTATGTTTAAACGGAGTTTAATGTATTAACAATTAATTTTTTATTGTATTTGTATCCATTGCCTGTTGACTTGTCACTGAGCACTGCCAAGAAGAGTCTGGCTCCATCTTCACTCACTCACATCAATTATTTATATACATTGATGAGGTCTCCCCTGAGCCTTCTCATCTCCAGGCTGACCAGTCCCATCTCTCTGAGCCTTGCCCTGTGTTACAGATGCTCCAGTCTCTAACCATCTTTGTGGCTCTTTGCTGTGTGTACTGCAGTGTGTCCATGCCTCTCATTCTGAGGGGCCCCATTGCTGCAGCTGTATCTCAGCAGTGCTGAGTGGGAAGGATTCACCTCCCTCGCCCTGCTGGAAATGCTCTTCCTGATCCAGCTCAAGAGACTGTTGGCTGTCTTTGCTACAAGGACACTTTGTTAGTTTAGGTTCTATTTGACGCCCACCAGGACCCCCAGGGATTTTTCTGCCAAGCTGATTTCCAGCCTGTTGGCCTCCAGTATGTACTGGTGCACGGGGTTATTTCTTCCTGGATGCAGGACTTTCTACCTTGCTTTGTTGAGCTTTATCAGATTTCCATTTGCCTTTTGTACCTCTCCACAAGATGTATTACTAATACATCAGCCACTCCTCACAGTTTTATAAAATCTATAAACTTGCTGCCATCATCCCATGGATCTCTTTCCCATCCTCTTGGATGCTGTGAAATTTGCTGATCTCCATCTGAAGCTGTTCTCTTGGTGACCTTCAACCACCACAAGGCTCCTGCAAGGAAGGAGCACATCTCCTGCTGTCCCCGCCTCAGTGAGAGCCCAGACACCCCAACAACCTCAGAGCTACATCCTCTACAGGCAGCTCCATCTGAGCTTCAGTAGTAGATAATAGGGGAAGCAGAAGAACAGGTAATAACCTTCATTTCTACAAAAGAACTCCTTTTTAGACACTGGATCACTTTTTTCTCTTCCTAGTCTCCTTTAATGTCAGACAAGAATGTGATTGACGTTTTCAGCTCCTTCAGTGCTTTGGATTATTTTGAATGCAGAGAACTATTCTTATTCTGTGGGGGTTGTTTTAACTTGCATTTGAAATTACATGCCAATAATTTATTGTGGACCAAGCTTCTGTTAGGGGCAGTTAGTCATCACCAAGTGAATGGACTTATTAGCGTGTCACCCTGGTATATATCAACCTCCTCTCCCATGAAACACAGTGGCAGCTGTGAATACACTCTTAGTGCAGCTTTCTTTTAAGAAAATAGATCCAGCAAGGCATGTATTCAGAATATCCCTTCTTCCAGGGATCATTGCCTTACTGTTTTATTTTTGGAATGTTCATTAATGTGGCATGGAGGCACCATAGATCCGTGTGGAGGTGTTAACGGCCATAAAATTGGCTGCTTCCTGTACTTGTTGCTATGAAGCGTGACCTTAGTTTGGAAACTCCTGTGTAAATGCGTGTATTTGTCTTAGGATTCTGTTTCCTAGCAAACCGTGGTACAGTGCAAAATGTGCTGCATTTGCTGTGGCTGGCCCTCTTAACCTGTCAGCAGAATTTATGGGAACACTTCGCGACACCTTCTGCTGCTAATGGTCTCTCAGAGTCCTGCAGAAAAGGCTAGCTCTGCCTCCTAATTTTAAGATCCATGATGGTGGCACTGTTTGTCTCTTTTCTGGATCTATTTTGGATTTATGTCTGGCCAAGGGTTTGAAAGAGCTGCTATTAAAGCAGAAACATCTGCTGGGGCTTTATGTGCTGCTGGCTTGCCAAGTTCAACAGCAGGCCAAACTACAGCTGATGGGCTCAGCCCTCCACAGGTGTCACTGCAGTTACAGGAGAATGACTGTAAGGGAAATTGGGCTGCTGAAAGCTCTAAAAAAAATAAATAAATACGTAAATAAAATCCCTTCAGCAACTGTGGAAGGCTATTAGGAGATTATGGCTGGGGTCATTAGCAAGTAACAGAAACAAATCCTGCTGAAGTGGTTGCAAGTATCTGAATTCCCCCTTGTCCCTGGTTGCTGCAGCACCCTGAGATGTGCCTCCTCCCATTCCTACCTGCAGACTTCCCCTTGTGTTCTGCAGGCTGCCACCTCAGGCTGCACAGACACACAGTGATTTTAAATACTGTTAGGAAAACCTGATTTTGTTTAACCATCTGAATGCTTTCGTGATTCAGACACATCATGGCAACCTTGTTCATGGGCAGACATGGGTGAGGCAGATGATGGTTTTAACATGGACTGTAAACTTTTTTTGATGGAGAGGAATTCAAAACAATGCTTTAAAATTCCTTGTAAAGGTTTTGTTCCTGATGCAATTGTAATAACCTGAAATAATCACTCCTTTGACAGTGGGGACATGGGAACTGATAGCTTGGATGAACTTGAGCTGCATCTAAGCACTGCCCAGCCTCCATCCTGGATGTGTACTTGCAGTTTCAGAGGAGCATGCCAAAAAACTCACAACAGGCAATAGTGGGTCTCTGATACATTTCCAGGGTCTGTTTTTCTGTATTCACTTATTGTTTAGGATTTTTATTATTTTTAAAAATGTCCAGTTACTCCCTTAGTTTTGCCAAGCGTTTGGCTTCAGGTGCAGAATACCACAGTCAAATTACTGATAAAATATTGACTTCATTTACCTTTTTAAAAAGTGCTACAACCTGGCCATGTAGTTAATTTTCCCTCGCACATCCCCCACTGCAATCATAAAATGGACGTCAGCACTTCAGCAGCAAAAGCTAAAACTGCTACAATTGGAGTTAAAGAAAAGTTCTGCTTACTGAAGAGTGGGTAGAAGACTGTTATAGTTGGCAGAGGCCACTTCTAGAGGAATAGATAATTGCATGTGAATGTGCATATGCAATTTATTAAATTATTATCAGTTCTTTTTAAATTTTGTAAATGTTCCCATTCCAACCAGTTCTATCCAGTGATTACAAGCAAATTTGCTGTTCTGGTCAGAAAGCACAAGGCCAAATTCTCTCATATATCCCAACATGTTTCTTTCCTTCCAAGAAGCTGCCTGACTGAGAATAAAGTTGTTTCAGAAATATTTCAGCTGTGTTTAGTGGTTTAAATAAAAAGCTTGGGCTATGGGAAATGCCTAGCATTTTTCCATGGTGGAAGATTTTAATGTTCCTTGCAAACCTCAAGAAAATATTCTTGAACCATCTCCTTTCCCCGAAGAACACAAGTATGTGAGATAAGAAATAATTCCTTTGTAATTACTCATTTCCCCTCAGAACACTCATAAAAGGGAAATCATACTGGAAGTGATATATGTATGTTTCCACTTCTGGCAATATAGTCAGTAAGCATAATTTTGGAAAACTGCATTTTAGCAACAAAGGCTTCTTTTTCCTAAAAAAAACCTCAAACAAAAACAACTCCACCAAAACTAAACCCAACCTGTTTCCAAAGATGGTTGTCTAAATAGGCGAAAGGAAGTTAGTATTACATAGGAAGTATTAATTTGTTCTGTAGGTAGTAAGTGAGTAGTTAATTAAATAGTTAAGTCTCTCAAAAGAAAACTTACCAAATGCTCTATGATACACTCCATTCCTTGCTGAGACCTACTAATGAAGTGCTGCACTCACAGCTGCTGAAACTAAATCAACACAGGGCTGTTTCTTGGGATAAATGCTTGCATACTAACTGCTAGTCACACAATATGTTGAATTCAATGAAGAACGTGTGGTAAGAAGTTGATCTTTCCCTATTTCCCACAATTTTATTCTTGTTTTCTACTCTCTCATGTAGGTCACCAGAACTCTTTGTGGGAAGGGATTGTAAACAGCATTACTGAACTGATCCAAAAGCAAGACTTCAAAACGATTAATTTGACTGCGAATAATTTCAATAATTTTGTTTTTAACAGGAACAAATGGCTGGTGTTGAATGATTGTGGGGAATTTTTAATTTGCACCCGGGCACCTTAAGGTGCCCTGTGCCTCTTGGAGGGGAGCGTGATCCAGCGCACGCCCCAGCTCTTCCACGGCTACAAAGCTAAGAAGGAAGAAATAACCCAGAGCTTTTACTTTTTTGTAAAAGTAAGACATAACCCTGTCCTCCTGGCGATGTCTTGTCTGCTTTGTCACTGTGACACTGCTTGTTTCATGGTTGAGTGGATTCATCACAAGTATCTGTGTACTGCAAGCGTGGCTACAGGCTGTGCCTTCCAAGACGTACTGTCAGCAAGTGCTGTGTGCTGGTGATGGAATTAATGCACCAAGGCAGTAGTTTCAGAATAGGTGTCTAACCTAAACTAACACTTTCTGAGAGGAAAGGAGATGGCTGCAGCTAATAGAAGCTAATGTGATGTTTTGTCAGCCTGTAGAATATAAAGGCTAATTGTTGGAGCTGTGCAGCAAACTAATGAGGAGCTTGAAAATGTAACTGATAAGCAGAGTGATTATAGGCTAATGAGCAGGATGTTTGTGGTATATTGAAGGACTAATGAAGGGCTGCAGAAGATAACTGTGATGGTATACAGTGAGACTATGCAGACTAGGGAATGTTTAAATACAGCACAGAAAGATATGTAGTAGATACTAAAGACATAGTCCTGCTAACTATTGGAGTTCGAGCATGAGTGTGTGTGCATTGTGCAGACTAAGTAATTAACTAAAACCAGTACCTGGTAAATGCCTGACAGAAGACTAGTAAGAGAAAAAATGACACAGTACATAAGTACATATTATATAATTCACGTATCTCCAACAAGTAACACCCCTGTCTGTACAAAGAGCTCTGTTTATCACCTTGCATGGTCTCTCATAAGAAAACGTGAATGGTTTCTGTACTGTGCAAAGCATTGGGTTCAGACAACTCTGAGACAGGGTAGCTCCTGGAAAATGTGGACTTCGAAACACTTTCTTCAAAGGTAATTGCAATATCAGGGTAGAAGATTGTAGCCTGGCATGCCAGTCTGGGGCCCAGTCAGGCTTAGAAGTGTCAGGGGACCTGGCTGTGTGTGTCTAAGGTCGTGTCTTATTCGTCACTGTGACATTAGCAGCCATAGCTCCTGAAGAGAGATCTGACTCCCTAAAGTCAACTGGCACGGTAATCCTGGCTTTTATTGTTTGCTGCAGAGGACTGGTTTTCCCTCCACTGTGGCCAGTTGAATTGGATATGTTTAATGCTTTGAATAAAAGCCCAGTTCTAGAATATGTGATGTTTATGATCCTCCCTGAGTCTTCACTTGAAACAAATGCAGTTTTTTGGTTTCATTTTTTTTCCTGTGGAATTTTTTAGGTCGGCAATTTACAATCAAATATATGTGGACATTAATAGCTCTAAATATTGGAAGGAGTCTCTGTAACTGTATAAAAGCAAAGTTACACCAGGTCTTGTATGCAGCAGAGCATTACAGAACAGGTCACTTCAGCTAAAAAGGCAGTTGGGATTACCAACAGCTCTTGAAAATATCTATGCTATCAGATATGTGATCAATAGATGATATCAATAACAGATTGATAAGCAAAAACGGGACATGTTCATCTCTGAAGTGTTTTTGGGAAAAGAAGGTAAACCTTCTATTGCCTAAATATGAAGTTGCTAAAATATTTGTATGTTACCTCTTGCTTACACCATTGATTATTTAGTCTAAAACTGGATTAAGGAGGAATCATTTCTATATTTTTGGTTTTGGGAGGAAAAATGTGTAATTTCCAAAAGGTTCAAATTTCTGGAAAGTAGAGAGAGAGAGGTATTTCCAGAAAGTATTCCAGCAAAGCTGATAGCTGATTAGTAATCTGTTAATTGGATTTCTGGGTGTTAATTGGATTGCTATGAGTCCTGCTCTTTTACAGCCTTTGAAGAAACTTTCATCTGCATGAATTCCTCAATATATGAGTTGGGTGTTGGAATCCAATGTTTCAATGAGTTTGTACTCTGAAGAAAGGCTTTGGGGTTTTGGAGGTTTTTGGTTCTGTTTGAAAGGATTTTATAACACTAACCAAAGTCTCAGCAATTTCCACACTGGACATGTAAAAGCCCTTGAAGTCTTCTGTGCTGTTTAAGTGAAGAAGATGAGTTAGTTTTCCACTTCTTTAATGATGTTCCTCTGGTTTCTTCCCTTTCAGTGGTTTCTTCCCTTTCAGTGGGTTTGTCCTGGCATTTGTTGTTGGAACTTCTGGTGTATCTGTTTCAGATACTCCATCAGTCAGTTCTTCATCACTCTGCTGTAGATACCTATTTTCCTGACAGATACTTGAGGTGTAGTCGACAGTGTTGTCTCTGTTATTCAGATGAGGCACCAGAGCACAAAGGAAATCCTACTGTTATATGTAAGTATGTGCTTGAGTGAGAACCTAAAATAACTTCTCCTGCATTTGAAAGTTCATGCTGTAAGTCTTGGACTGTTCTTCTGACTGAAAGGAGGGGAAGGCAGGAAGACAACATTTGCAATACAGTCTGCAGAAAATTAAGGGGGAAGCAGTTGAGTGAATTTTATGTACAAATCCATTCTTCCTTGATTCTCTAATGTGCATCTCAATTGAATCTTTTTTTTTTTCAACAACTTACCAATGATCTAAACCAGGAGATCTTTTGTACTTTTTCTTTCAAAGAATTTTTTTTTTTTGTTTCACCAATTAAGTAATCCCTGAGTCATTTGAAATCTCTTCATTGTCGTCTTCCAGGATTTTAAGTTAATTGCACTTGTATAATATGGCTCATTTGACTAGAATGGAGCTTGAGTTAGTCTTCAAGAGGACAAAGTAGAGGAAGTCTGATGAACTTGTGTGTTAAGTGTTCCAACCATTCTCTTTCTAGTGTGTTTCTTCAATTTATTAAAAAAAAAACAACAGAAGGAATCATTTTTTCTTTGCAGTTGATGTGTTCTTTGAGTATTATATTTGACTTGGGAATACAGTTTTCATCTGTAAGAATCTTCATTAACATTTTAATATATTCATTTTAATGTTTCTTATATATTTTTAAATATCTACTTTTAAATATAACCTGGAAAAACAACTAAAAATGAGCAATATTGAATTATAGGTGTGAGTCACCAGGGGAGAGCTGTATAGTGATAGTGAAGTTCAGACAGGCAAACATTTGGTTCACGTCTCTTTTGGGATCTGCTAAATTTCTTCTTCTTTCTCAATATTTCTGTTGAAAGATGTCCAGATCCAGTGTTTAGGTACAGTTCCAAATTATGTTAGACATAGATTTATTTTAGCTCAAATATGAAAAAGTTACATTTTTGGGGATGAGACCCAAATTTACACAGAGCTTAAGGGCTTTGGGAGTTTATTTCATCAGGATACATTTCTCTACCAGTTGGAAGTTTTCCCAACTATTTTTTTTGAGCTCACATTATTAAGCTAAAAAGACCTATTTATGTCTGTGCAGTAACATCATTGTATGATTTTGAGGACTGTTATCTGAACATGCTGTTCTTACAGTGACAACTGATTTTTCTGTAAAGCCAAAAAAAAAAAAAAACAGCATATATTTCAGCAGATGTACACACTTCCAAAGAAGCTCTTACCCAGCCACAAGCTCTGTCACACTCACCTTGTGTGAGTCTGCCTCAGTACTCGAATTATCGTGTTGTTCCACCATCCAGTGGTTCTACCACTCGAGTACTGGAAGATGTGTGTCCTATGCATCCTCCACTGAGTTTTGCTCTGTGAAGAAACATCCTTGTAATCTGTAGCCTGTAGCACACAGGTGGATACACTGCAGCAGGAAGCAGCCTGTATATAGCTTGAGACTTTGCAGGGGAATACAGCATAGAAAGCCAAAATTCTAATTAACTGTGTCCAGATCACTTAGAACTGCAGGTCAGGCCCACCTTGGCAAAGGCAGTCTGTACACTTTTTTGCTCTGTTTTATGGAGTTCTGGTGTTGTGCTGCCACTGCAAATAAACCATGCTATAGGAGGACGTTTTACTCTTCTCATCAGGTACATCTGTATCCTCTTTCCATTATAACTTGAAATATCTTTTAATTATTTTTTAGGGAGGAGAGAGAATATGTTTACCCTGATTAAAACAGATGACTCATGTGGGGTTTTTCTGTCTCCTTAACACTCTTGACACAGTATGAGTTTGGTTCCTAACAGAAAAAAAATCTCACTAAGACTGGAAAAACATAGAGGGGTGCTCCTCTCCTTAATTTTGTACAAAGTACATTTTGTAATATATTGAAATAGGCATGCACTGGGATCCTAGAATTCATCCTCCCCAACCCGGTCTGTAGTTCAGTAGAGCAATTTCAGGGTATTCTGTTCTAGCTGTGTGCTACAAAATGTTAGTTCTTTGTATACGTAGAGTCAGGAACTTGGAAGTTAAGTGAAAAAGTCGGGGGGACCTGTTTTCTCTGGATTACAGTAGATTTGTAAAACCAATTATTTTGCACAGTGCTTCCCTTGAATGATGTCCTGGAACTATGTCCTCTTGTGCATGAATGTGTCTCAAAGACATTCCTGGGCTCTCTCAAGTCTGTAAAAAAGTAAAAAATATTTGGGAGTCTGAATAGATTTCTCCATAGATCATCTTCCAATCATGGTCTTCCTGCTTAAGCATGGTGTACTTTTCGGGAGATACAGCAGCCTAGTTTCTCAGGCTGGAACTGGATTTTATTTTCCCCTTGAGATTGCTAATTTTTACGAGAAAAAAAAAAAAGGTTTTTGACTGTGTAATTTTATTACATTTGTCTGAAAATACGGTAGTTATCTTAGTGCAGCCTTCATGTTAAAACCTCATTCTTTTTTTGTACTACCTTCTATAAGTCATGAGAATTAGAAGGGAAACTTTGGACTGGAACTTTTTATCTTGGAATGTACTTATCTTTTTTGGGTTTCCTGCCTGTACTCTTTTCACACCTTGACAAAGTTGCTGCGGTGTCCCTCGCATGGTGTCACTCTCCAGTGGTCCCATTGTATTAATCCTGGAACAGCCTCTTCAAAGTAAATTGAATCATCTTTAAGGTTCAGAGAATTATTTCAGGATGTTATTACTGGGCTAGCCACCGACCTGATATTCTTCCCTCAAAGAGAATAGACTAGGTTGTGTTTCCATCATGCATACTTGTTCTGCATGATTTCAGTACATCTGGCTGAAGTTGGTATTTTAAGTCTTTGCTTTAATTTATTTTCTGTCAAATACCTCTGGCAAATTAGGTTTAGCACTGTCCATCCTATTCCCCTTAGAATTTTAATTAGTTCTGTGCTGAACACACAGTACACTGCAGTTGTATGTGTTTGATATCTACATTTTTATTTGTCAAAATTGTATTGCTATGATTCCCTAATGCATTGCTGTATATCTGCAGGCAAAGCAACATTGTGGGGAAAAAAACCCCATATCAAATCTATTCAGATAATGCTATAAAATGGTTAAACTCTCAACTTTAGGCTGTATGATCTGTGTGTCATAGTCTCATGAGCAGTTAGGTTTTTTAACTGGTGGAGAAGGAACTAAAACAAGGTAAACATGAACTTTCCTTTACTTGGTATTCCTTAGGACCTGTTCCAGGCATATCATTGCCTGCCCACTATGCTCGGTGATGCCAAAGACATAGAAAGCTGTTCTGTGACAGCCTCTGAAAGTTCCTGTATCTTGTGGAAAGCTGGATTGGTGACAGCACAGGAGCCGCCTCAGGCTTCCTACAACGTGCCCCCTGACTTCAGTGACATTCTGGGTGGCACTGGGACATAGGTGGGATGCTCATGGCAGCCTCCTCTGGGCACCAGCCCCTCAAGGACTAACCTGCCTCACATGGCTTGGAGGAGACCTCAGGCAGTGCCCTACCTCTCAAGGTGTACACACTCAGCCAGGAATTTGGTTTTTCAGTGTTCTCTCTCGTTGTACTCAGTCATGCTCCTACAAACCTCAGCAGTGACTGCCCTGGGTGAGGAGCATGAGGCAGCAGAGCCTGCTGGGGAGCAATGAACGTGGTAGAAAGGGGCTGTAGGGCAGAAATCACTGCACAAGCAGTGCAGTGTCACACTGGGAGGGACAGAGTCTTGTCTTGGTTCTCTTGGACATGCAAGCTTTTGAATGCTCCCAGTTGTTTGAATGGTGAAGAGTTCCTGGGCAGGGTACCTTCAGCCCTGTTTGTTATTCCCAGAGGGAAAAGAGTATATAGAGTAGAAGACCTGACACCAACTCTGTCCTAGGTAGTGCTTCTTGCTGGAGAAGGGACAAGTGCCTTAGATGTGTCTGAGTCCCTTTCCAAATGCAAAATGAATAAGTGTAAATATGGAGAGAGCGTATGGTACAATTTGATCCTAAATAGAACAAACAAGGTTTCATCCAAAGTGATTTAAATCTGGATGTGACTTGCTTTGAGTTTTACTAACTTTTTCTTATACTAACATTTTACTTGTCTGTTCTTTTTATAATTGACATTGGCAATACAACTGCAAAGCACGGATGCCATTTTTCGTTGCCAGCTTTTCAGAAATACGGAACAAATTCTGCAGAGTGCCCACATTTGAAATACTCATAGAGATGTGTGTGTGACATACTGATGGCCAAGTACTGACTTTGGTTTTATTCATTCAAAATTTAGTGATCCTCTGAAAAAGAGCTGGAGGAGTGGATGTGATACGTTTTATCAAGTACTAATTCTGCTAGAGGTCTAATGTGAGTCTTCCAGATCTCAGGCCAAATTCTTCTCTTATGCAACAGCAAGCTCTGAAGTCAACTCTTTTTCTGCATAGCTGAGGAGATGCTGTTAGTACTTGCCAGTGAGCCTGTGCTCTTCATAGCTCTTTTTTTTCCACCTTGTGGGTGGTGATGGAAAGGTGTACATGTCAGGCTTCTGTCACTGCACAGAAAAAATAAACTAGGGTTGCAGAGAACTGCAAAGTACAGACAGAAGTAGCCAGTTTTTTTCAAAACCTAGAATAGTTTTCTTAATAGTGGCAGGTTTCTTTTAGTAGTTAAAGAGCACTGAAAAGAACAGAAGGGTGGCAGAGAAGCATTGAAAATGGACAGTTGGTGCACAGAATGGGGTTTTCTTTGCAGAGTTTCAATGCTGAAGCCTTTAGAAGAGAGCACTTACAGATGTTTGATTTCTTTCAGGTCTTCAGATTTTGGGACATTATACACAAAGTTGAATCTACAGCCTGGGATTGCCACTGTTATTGACAATTTCTACATTTGTTCCACCAACAAAAAAAAGGTATGTGGCAAAAAAAGTTTTTGTAGTGCAGGTGAGATTCTGCAATTATCTGAAATGTGTTTTACAGGTTTTCAAAATATAGGGAACTGGTTTTCACAATGGTGAAGATCACCTTTGGTGCATTTGGGACATACAGAAGTGGGATATTTATTGTTCCTCAGTAATACAGAGAGAAATAAAAAACCTTGGTGGACACCAAAAGCTTATGATATCACTGATTCGTAGAAATCAGGCTTTCATAGTGTTTTCCATGCAAATGAAAAAGGAAATTCTGTAGGTTTTCACACATCCCAACAGATTCTGGGACTAACATTCAACCTCTTCATCCCTTATGCACAAGGTTCTTTGCATGTTCCTTAATAAAAAGTATAGGGATGGGGCAGGCTGTCATTGATAATGATGTTTATCCCGTGTAAAACCTAAATTAAATAAATTTAAAAACTCCTTTTCTTGAAGCTTTCTTAAGAAATGTTCCCACATCATCAAAACAAAATGCTTTTCCTGGAACCTATGAAGATTAAGTGGACTTTATAAGTGAGAGCAAAATCGACCCACTGAGTGTATTTACAATGGATGTTATATTAGAAGCAACAGGAAGAATGATTATGAGAAAAAACCACAGTAACAGCTCTTTATATATCTTCAAAGTGCCTGTGATTTAAATGGCAAGAATTGTGAAGTACAAAGTGAAACACAAGCACAGTAGATCTTTTCATGAAATAAGAATTTTCTTTTGATAAGGGCCTTTTAACTCCGGTGTAATACAGAAACACTGATTTCAGGTAGAAGCCTCTGATTAGAAAAACAATGTTTGTTGTGTTTGTCTGTCTGTTTTGCTTAATCAATGAGTTAATGCTTAATGAGTTCCTTGCTGGAACTCAGCAAGGCTGCCTCAATGAGTAAGTACACATTGTATTTCTCTTGAAATTGTCACTAGAGTTTTTGTGCCCAAGCCATGCTGTGTCTGAACTCGGTAATATATTTTTAATCTGCTGCAAAGCCAGAGATATTATTGGTTTTGTTTCTTGAAGTGACCAACAAGAACAAAGTTTCTTCAGATTGTGTATCTCAGATATATGATCTACTGGTGGTTTCAAGTCCAAAAGAATAAAACCAAAAATCTTTACCCATCTCAGTTTCTGGAATAAAAGCTAGAAGGATGAGATGGATGAGAGCCCCGTGGAGGATCTTTCCCAGCTCAGTCAGCTACAATATCAAAGCCTGACCAAGCACAGAAGTTCAGTGATGATGTGGTTGTGCCAGTTGTGTGACAAAATAAACGGCAGTAAGATCACTGCCAAATTTCAACCCTGAAGGACACACCAGTGTTCACAAGGACCCTCATGTTAATCTTGTCTTAGAAAAATATATATTCTACTGAATTTTACAAGCTGAAGTTCTCAGAGATACAAACCCTGCTTAGAAAACGAATACCATATTGAAATCCATCTGATACAGAAAGTCCCCTTGAGTCAATGTGAATATGCTATTTTTATGCAGATATTGGCTTCTATATAGATGTTGTTTATTAGTATACAAGCAACAAAAACAGCAGAGCCAAAAGGATTTCTAGGGCGTGTAAATGATGCCAAAGCGAGATGTATTAATACATGCAAATATAAATACATGCGTATGTGGTACCAAAATGAGGAAACAGTGGGGTTTCATGCTTTAGCCAACAGCTTCAGACTGGTCTTGGAGGTTTCACAGTCACATGTGGAAGGTAAGAGGGCAGTCTTCATGATGTAAGAGCTTTGTCTGTTGTAATGGGAAAGTTCAGGTGCTTTGATTAGGGCGCTAAGACTAAGACAAAGTTGATCTCACACAAGTTTTTTAGGATGATGGAGGAACTTGTCTTCCTGTCTGTCCATTTCAGCATGGTTGCACTGGGGTGGAATAGAATATTTAGAACTCTGACTCCTTTTTCTGAGCTGAGCAGAGGTCTCAGGCTTTCACTTGTTCTTGCTGTTACCAGACTTCAGATCATTACAGTGTGGGTTTTCGTCTACCAGTTCACATCTTTTAAAATGTGCTTAAAATGGAAACTGGAGTGCTGACTGTGTGTACTGGAACTGAGCATGCCCTTTAAATTTAAAGCATAAGTAGTCCCATGCTACCACTTAGCATTTAGTGACTGGGAAAATACATGAAAGCAAAGATAAAATACATTTATGGGGATTTTTAATACTTTGCATATTAAAAAGTGTTCTGCTCTTTCATTTCATTTAGCCATTAGAGCCACATAGTCCTCATCTGTGGAAAAGCAGTTACTGCACATTTAAAGCTCTTCATTCCCACCTCAGTGTCACAGAGCATTAACCACACCTGATTTAAGTTCTGTAGAATTTAGGTATCTGCTCAAGCTCTCTCCCTCTACAGTGTGGGTATCTCCAGGCAGTTCATACTGTTAAAATCATAGTTCTTTGTTCTTATGAGAATAAGGGGGAATCATCTTGTGGAGGTCTCTGTAACTGACTTTGTGATTATTGTGGGTCAGAACAGAATCAAACTGTGGCTTCCTACAAAGACATACAAAGAGATGGGTCATGGTTTAGCCCCAGCTGGCAATTAAGTACCACACTGCCATTGGCTCACTTCATCCGCCAGTTCCCTCAGGGGCTGTGGATTCCTCTCATCAAGTCCCATGGACTTGTGCACCTTCAGGTTCCTTAGATGGTCTTGAACCTGTTCTCCCCCTACCATGGCAAGTTCTTTATTCTCCCAGTCCCAGCCTTTGCCTTCTTCGATTTGGGTGGTGTGACTAGAGCTCTCATGGGTCAAGAAACAAACATGAAGTGGGAGATTATTTGTTTTTTTTGTTTTGAAATGCAATAATTGAAATATCTGCTAGAAGGCTCCAGTCTAGTTCTTGGGCTGACATAATTTTTACAGTTCATAGCTTCTGGTATACCAGCTTCTGGACTGGATTAGACTTTCACTCAACTTGCCTCCACTCTGTGGGCTGCAATTATATCAGACAGACCAATGGACTTCTAAGTGAGCTTTATACAGTAAATGTGAAATTGTACTGTAAATTTTCAGTGAATTACTCTAGTTTGCATTTTCTTAAGATGCATTGAAAATAATGTAGTTGATGAAAAAGTGCATTAGTAGATGTAAAAAGTACAACAGCATGCTTTTCAAATAGTACTATATGGAAAAGGGATTGTATAAAAAGCCCCATAGAATTATAAGATAAAATATAGAAATGTTGGGTAATGAATTAACTGGAGGAAGTATGGAATTCATTTAGAAAACCCACTACATTAATTCAAAAAGTGGCACATTCCATTTCTCTCTTAGCCTTCTGTGAACAAGTTGTGATGAGTACTGTTGATAGGCCTAAGTTAAGAATCGGGAAGGAATTGTATCAAGGTCATGTCTACACAATCTTTTACAGTTGAGGTAGATTCACTCACTCTGTGTCTTTTTCTGGCTGAAGGCAGCAGAACTCAAATGCAGAAATTGTGTTGCTGCAGTTACCACAAGACCCAAGCTATGAAACGCAGTTTTGACAAGACATGATGGCAAATCTCTGCGGGTAGAGCTTTGGAGGGCTCTGTTTGTTGCTCTGTATGGACCTTTCTGATGAAATCATGGGATGGAGGTGTGAACCGTGTCTGTATTGTTTGTGAGTCAGGGCTGAATTGTGGTCAGCCAGCCGCACAAGTAGGAAACATTTTCACCTACCTGCAAACGGCCACATAGGATCATAGATCATCACCCTAAATGCTATGAAACAGCAGAGTAATAGGCAAGGTCACACTAATTAAGAGTTCATGCTTGCTAAGGGTGCATTAATATTTGCTTTGCATTCTGTCTGGTTTTAGTGTAGTATAAACTAGCAGCTAAAGACACTGATATGGTTTTGGAAAGCTGCAGTAGTGGAGTCCTGCTATGTAAGCTCTCTGATGCTAACTTCTCCATTTGAAGCACTTTTTCATTGATCTGTGTCATAAAATAGCCTTTCCCTATGCAGCCTTGAAGAGTTGAGCAGTGATAAGGGATGTCCCTGAGCTTTAAACAACAGAATTTGTGTAATTATCTCCTTTTCAGTAATTAACACATGCTGAAAGTGTCAAATGGTGCCATAAACCCATTATGTACCATGTGCAGGAAATAATTTGCTTTGTGTTCCATGTTTTCCAAACCAACATTTTAATTGTGACTTGGGAGTGTGATGTACATGGTTTATAGAGTATGGGATTAGGGTTTCCATAGTGTCAATCTGGACACTATGGTGAACAAAGTGAATTGTTTCTATAGAAGAAAAAAATTAACAGAACTCAGTTTCACTAAGCTAAGTTATCATAAAATATTTAATGTTTTTTAGGGCATATATGCTGTTGGATGTAGAAATTGCATATTTGATTTTATGTAGTGTTGCTGGGGAGGAGTTGAATGAACACACTGATTTTTTCCCTCACATTCAGTGCATATTTTAATTTTAATTCATGCTAATGCAATTGGTACATCCGTCCTTCCGTTTATATGCTTTTGGAAAACAGGCAGCTAAGCAGTTTATATTCAGGCTTTTGATATTAAGAGAAAATAAATGTTGATTGTGCATACACTAACTTATTAGTTAAATGGGTTGAACACTTGCATTTCCCAGCTGTCACAATAACCAATAGCTCCATGTTATTTCCAAACTAAAAGGCAAGGTGACAAACATGTATTCTTGCTTGTCAAACAAGGCAGAACACTTAAGATAGTAATAAGGATATAGACTTTCTTATACACTATTTTTACTCCTCATAATTTAAATGGTATGAATTACACTTTGCGAAAGAGTATTTGCCAGAGCTATAAAAGCATTTCCCAAGATGCAATTGGCTTGAGCAATGTTTGTAAGCACTTACAGGTAAATGCAGTCCTACATCATTTTGACATTTGTCTTTCAGAGCAGAACAATTGGTTGTGGAATTTGTCAAAATGCAGTATGACTACATTTACTTGTAAGGAATAATTCTACTCAAGTATCAGTTTCCTTAGAGACCATGCCAGAACATCTGCAAATATAGAGAGAAGAAATATCTTACACTTTTACTAGTAGTCAGCTAAGGAATATTCCTTGCAATAAGGTGAGTAGTTACTTCACGAACATTTCCCTGTGAAATTACAGGATATGAGCCTGTATGTTGAGATCTCTACCATGATGTGTTCTTTCCTTATAAGCAGTGTCACCATTCAGTTGTATTCCAGTGATGCACCATCAGAACACTAATGTGACCTGACTGCATCATTTTGCTGAAGACTTCTGTCCAGGACTGTTCAGTTTGTATTCTGATTTTCCAAATACTACCAGAAATATGCCAAATAATCTACTCTTTTTTTTCCCCCAGCCATACTTTGCTAGTTGGTAGATTGCTGTGAGAGGCAGTCCTGGGCAGAAATCCCAGATTTTATTCACACACAACTGATGAGCAGTTGCTTTGTTGACAACCAGGAAGCTGCTAAATGCAAGTGGAGCTCAATAGGTTAAAACAGCCAGAGCTTTCATTGAGCTGTTAGCTGGAGTCACAGTCCACAGCAGAGGTTCATCCAGCAACACCAAACTCATGACATACATGGGGAGGACTTGATGGATGCTATTTGATGGGGTGTGACTGTGTATATGTGGCAAAAATAGAATAAAGCTTTGAGAAACAGAGTGGAACTCTTGAAAATTAAAGTCGTGGATGAAACAATGACTTGGGATCTGGCCATTAGGAAAGTATTTGAGTTATTTACTGGCTAAATGGAGGGTAGGAACCACAGCTTTCCAGTTGGACTGATTTCTGCTATGGTTGACAAACCCGGGCTTTTTCACACTTAGTATGTAAACAGGGCAGCATAAAAAATGTGTAACTCTTATGTCATTGTCATATTCTAACTCCTTGTAACCCTTTCAGTAAGTGGAAGGTAGGAGCAATGTTACTGTTCTATTTGAGAATACCCTCTCTCCTAACCAGTAGATTATGAATGCGTTTTCCTACATAGTGTGACAGAGAATGGTTTGGTTTGGTTTTGTTTCCATCAAAACACTTCCTGTGCATGTCTCCATCCCATTACTGTACGTGTAGAGCTGGAAAGGAATCCCCAGCTCTTGTTGATCATGCCAGGTTTGTCTTTGAATACCTTTTTGAATGCACGGCTACTAAACCATTGAACCATGCAAGCTGAAGCTGCCTCTGAAACTTTTTGTGTCAATTCTTCTCTGTTGGAACCAATAAATATTCTATAGTTCAGCACCTGAAGTACACTGTCATTAAAAGCTACATTTCATACTAAAAAAAAGAAAGAAAACAACCCCCACACAAAACCCAGCCAAGCCAGCAAACCTGGCTAACAATACAAGTGAACAGTCGAATGCCATGACCAACATGTAGATTTTGTGGGATAATTGCTCATCAAGGTAGAAGGCCTATGAACTAAATGGCTGCATGCTTGAACAGACATTCTGTGTTATTATTCTATCCTAGAATTCATTTGATGCTTAGAGATCTCAATTGAAGTTTTTGAGACTGACCTTCCACTGTGATTTTGTAGCCTAATGTGCAACTTTTGCATTCTTTTGTGCTCGGGCATACAATTATTCTGAGGAAAAATAAGCCTGTCTTTACTGTATGCTCATTATAGATGCTTTTGTTCAGTTTTTATGAATGTCCTGTCTAAAACTCATTAGTCATAAAAGCAGACCAACAACTACCAAAAAGACGTAATGTTAATTTAAGTTTACTGTAGTGAAGCCAAAAAATAAAATGACTAGTTGGTGGGAGTACAACATAAAAAAGATTTATGTGAAAATGGAAAAGACCTCCGAGCAACAGTTAAGAGACCACTGTGCATATGATTCTGCACTTGAGAGACATCTATTTCCCTCCCAGTAATTCTGGGAAGAGAAAGAATCCAAGCATCGTATTTTCAGCAAGGTTTTATTTCCTATTATGATGAGCAGGGGTCATTGCTCGGAGAAATAGGAATAGTCAATCAAGAGCATGCAGCAGAAAGCAGGCCTGAAGCTGCCCTCAGCACCTGGGGGAGGGTGTGCTGCTGAGGGGGTGGCTGGTCAGAGGGAATGGGAATGCACAGTGCTCCACATCAGGGGAGGTTTAAGATCTGGGATTTTGGTTTTCTATGTCTGAAAATAATGGTAATTTTGCGAAATTTAGACCAGGTTGTTGTTTCAAAGCTCATTATTTTAAAAACTAGTTTCTTATACTTAGGCCCAATTCTGAATTTGAGCCATATGCCAGAGAAGAATATAGAGGGGGTGGGAGTGTGTGCTGTGCAGGACACCTGGCAGGTCACCTGTTTCCCTTGTCCAGCCTGCCCATGTGCTCATGGACCTGAAAGTGCTTCTGAAATCCTTCTCTGCTTGAGATAACAACTAAGGGGAGAAACAAACTCAGCTAATCAACCACAATTGTGTGCAGTAGGTCTCTAGACCTGGGTGAGACCTGAATGAGGCTTTTCTCCAGCATGGCAGAGAATTTCTTGTGTCTTAGCAAAAGCTACGACAGTCTTCTTCTTAGACAGTCTTCTAATCAATAGTTATGAGGATCATGCACATCTTTTTTTTAAGGCTACACAGTTCTAGGTTAATATCATACTGGAAGATTTTCTGATACAATATTGAACTTGCAGAATTAAATATAACAAGGACAAAAATCATAACATATGGGATAGTGTCCAAAGGAGAAGGTGTCCATATGAAGAGTGAATAGAGAGTTACTCCATCTGCATGAATTCTGTCACAGGTAAAACCAGAAAGGAAGATGTGGTTGAATTAGCAGTGCTGAATCTTTTAAAAGCAAACAGAAGAAAAGAGAGAAAAGATAATTGAAAAGAGGAAATGGTAAAGGATTGGTAACAAGCATCTTACTGTACTCAATAAGTATTTAATTGGTTGCCAAGTCTGCTTGATTGAAATGGGGACAGGTAAGTCTATACAACAGAGTCAGGTTTCTGTTGAACTGGCATAGGCAAGATGAGGGGTTTTTGTGATTAATTTAGATTATTTATATAAACTTCAATTAGTCTGTATGTTGAGATTACTTTTGCCTAATTATTTACTGGACAATACAACATGCCAAGAGGCTATATCAAGGTTCCCCATGTTGCAGAAGGAAGGACACTGGGAACTCTTTCATCTTAACTCAGAGTCTAATGGCAGGAACAACTAACCAGTAGGTCCATGTTAAGGAGATTACTAAACTGTATTTGACAAGAGATGAGTACCATTCAGGAGGTCTGCAAGGACCGTGTACAGTGGGTGTGTTCCCCAGACAGCCCCAAGAAAATAATGGTGTAGTGTGTTTGAAACATATTCGTCATGCCTGCTGATGGATCATCTGCCTCTCCTGGAGACCTGTGTGTTTCCTTCTCATTTCCCCAGTGATGGAATGGTGGATGAATCCCAGCTTCCACGCTTCACGCTATGCTAGCGTTGTGCAATCTACTGATGTGTCAAATTCTGCTTCTCTTCACTGCAGCTGTTCAACTTCACTCGTGCTGACCACACAGGCTTCTCTGGCTCTCCGAGTAGCAGAGATGCAGCAGGACTTTTTCCCCCAGAGCTGGCATGGAAGAACAGTGGAAATGAGCAGGGTTTAAATGGTTGCCATGGCCATTTCGCAGGGCTGGCAGTGTGCTCATCCCCCTGAGAATATCCAGGCCTGTGCCCCCCTGCACTGCCAGGAGTAACATGGATGTGAAACCAGTCAACTTCTGCAATCTGCCTGTCATGGCACAAGCATTTATACAGGACTCCAGAACTATTGTGAAAATTAAGTATTCCAGTGACTTTTTTTTATTCCACTATCTTTGTGGCATTTGCTAGAAGGGATGAATGTAACTGTTTGCTTACCTGTTTCTGCTTCTGAACTGAGCCCTGATTCCCAGTCGCCCCAGCACCCTGCAGCAGCAGCAATCTTCCACCGAAAAAGCAGGACCTGTGTGGCAAATATGTTCTAATGCAGGCTGCACCCATGTGTTTGAGTACAGTCAGCAAAAATTAATGCAAAGATAAATCGGGATTTTAATTTTGGTGGGTTTTTTTCACACTGTGTGTTTCTGTCAGAGAAAGATTCTTCCTCCTGGAAACTGGAATCTCTTACATTCAACCAAGCCACCTCTGAAGCCTTCTTGATGTAGTCTCTTTGGGCTTTTGCTAGAGACAGATTTTTTCCATCTGTGGGAGTGATGCACTAGGTTGCTGCCATCCCTTCATAGGGATGCTGTGAAATGAATGGTGGATTCTCCTTAATATTGCTGGTTTAGTTTTGAGGAGGGATCTTCTGCAAGCTTGTTTAAGTTTGTGTCTTCATTCGTTTTTTTCATGGTTTTTTTGAAACCTTTCATCACCTCTTTCTGCCCTTCCATCTCCTAATCTGTTTCCAACACTCTCTGCTTTTCTTTTCTGCATTTTTGAGTATTTCTTCTTCTTCTTACACCTTACAAGTAGATTCTGGACCAAATTAAAATTTTTTCTTTCGTGGTTACAATTACTAAAGAAAAATATTATTTAGAAGAATGCAGCTAATGGTCTGTGTTTCCATTAAAAACCCACAATATTCTTGGGATAATAATAAATCTGCTGACACGTCCTTAACTATCATTCATAAAACAAATATCTTCAGGAGTGGTGGTAGCATGATTCAATCAGGAAGCTGTTAGCCAGGAGACTTGACATCAGTTTCTATAACCTTGAGCAAGCCTGAGCCTCCCTGAAGCCTGACTTCCTATTGCCTCATACCTTGTAATATCATTTGCCTGGTGCAAAAATACAGTGACATGACAAGATTTGACAGCCTACCTTGAGATCAGATTGCAAGGTAAGATTTTGCAAAAAGTACAGTCTGGCTTAGTTTCCTTGTTTATAGACTAAGACCATAATACTGAAGTCTCTAGATAACCTCTGATCCCTAAATAAGTGCTAAGTATTTTTATGAACCCATTTCAAGACAAATGCACATCTATCAAATTTTTTTTTGTCACACCTCTGCAGTATTTAATAGAATTTTAAGATTCCCAGGATGCTGGAGATAATTGTTATAAATGTATTCCTATATTTTTCAAGATTGTTTAGCATTTATCAGTCATGGCTGGTTCAGTACATAGGTAATAATTTGAATATGATGATAATACTTTTATTCTCACTTCAATGAGGAAAGTCAGCTCTTTGCCCCAAATAGAACAGGATTAATTTTTGCTGCAATTGGTGAATCTACAATTTACAGGTACGTGATTTTATTCTCAGTCCTCTAAACAAAATTAGTAGTCTGGCCCTTGAAATGGCTTTCAGATGTGACTAAGATGCTCTCACTCTTTTCTAGAAGGCACAAGTCTGTGCAAGGAGATGTGGTGGAAAGGTCTGGGATGGGAGTGTGTCAGGTGGCACTGAGGGATTGCGGGTGTTTATCTTGTAAAACTCAGTGCCAAAAACGGACAACTGCAAGTTGGATAAAAGCTGTGCTTTCAGTGTAACTATGACTACAGGAATCAGCCTGGGATCCATGGGAATAATCAAACATCTCATATCTATTTAAGATATTAAATGCAGTAGAGTAGTTTTTTAGTGCTAATATATATCCTGGTTTTTTTCATTCAGCCATACCCGTGAACTAATTTTTTTACAGATTGCATCACTTTATGTTTAAATGTTTTTACAGTTTTTTTGGGATGCAGTGCTGGCAGGCATAAAATAGTGGGGTTTGGCTAAAGGTTCCAGTCTGTCCATGAGAATAATAGTGTCTCACACTTAGTTCTTTCTGTGGGCTCCAGCAAAGGCAATGGTTCTCTTACCTGCGGCTACTGAGGATTTCAGAAATGCTTCTCTGCTCTGCAAAGTGCTGTAGCACAGGAGCAGGAGGTCTTTGCCTCTTCTTTTTACATATTGGCTATGTAAGTCTCAGGGATACAGGGTTTCTGCTGGGCTTTGGGATTGCAAAGCAAAGGCTCCTCAGAAACTCTCACATGCTGTATATTATTGCAAGGTCCAACTGTAACTTTTCACTTGACTTAGGCTGACAAAGTCTATAAAACTGTCCTTTCTGGACTAAAATTCCATTCAGGAGGTACTATAATGTGTCGCGTGGTATATTGCAAGACCATATTAAAACCACTTGTGAGCTGTACTCTGCCATGAGATTTTTGAATTTTATGTGCATGTGGATGACTTGGCGTATCCTCTTAATAACTTTGGGAATTCTGGAGAGTTTATAAGATTTCTCTCTTACAGATGTGGAAACAGAAAGATGTAGATTACTTGCATGGGAAAGAAATCAGGGAAATTTAATATTATGCCACACATCTAAGCCAGTCTCTCAGCTTGAAGGCTAGACTTGAAAACTAGTCTTTTCCATCACAACAAAATATTAGATTAATTAAACAAAATGCATTACTACCAGTTTAGAGGGGAGTTTGGGCTTGAGGAAGGTTTATCAATATTTTAAATGTCAGTAGTCAAATATATGAAAATATGTTTTGATGAAAAAAAAAAATCAGAATGTTTATTATTTCCAGAATCAAAGACTAAAATTTAGGATGTATTTTCAATGGTAAGATCATAATTAGCTTTAAGAGAGATCAAGTAGATTTTTGCAGTTTGTGGTCGTTTTTTAAGACTAAATAGGTGAATACACATAATTTGATAAAATATTAATCTAAGATGTTATCTAAGATAAAACATCTCTAAGACTAAAGATGTGACTTCTGAGCCAAATTTCTTAACTTTGTAGAAAGCTAATCTGTGAAGCTTATTTTAAAGCTTTTCTAAAGTGTTTGAGGCAATTTGAACTACATCTTTAAAAAGAAGAAATGAAGAGGAGATCTGAATCCACACCTAGGACCTTAATTTTAGATACTTGGTTAGAAAACATTGCCCCTGTGTTTCTGCACAATTTGCAGAATTCACTTTTTGTTAACACTTACCTACTATAAACCATTTACCATGTAAAGTACCACTACCACATGGCTGTGTTAGGATAAGATCAGAAATTTTTGCCAATACAATGAAAAATTCTGAAGAAAAAATATGTCCTGACTTCCAAATTAAAATAAAAATGCTTGGAAAAGTGTTGATGGAGCTAAGATAAAGAAAACCAATGAGATAAAGTAGATTATTTTGTTTAAGTTGTCACCCTTTTAAATGTAGTGCTTTAAAATTATGTCAAGGTTTACTTATAAAAGTAATAAATACTCGTAATTAAAATTAGTATTTGGTTTGGGAGACTTGTCAAAATTCAAACGTGCATTGAAAACATTGCCTTTGCCACTTCAGCATTATCTGGCCAAAATTTATTTTTTCTGAAAGTGCCCTGACATTTTAATAGTCTGGTAGGTGCCAGAACCTTACACATTTTTTACTCTGATAGCTGGTAAATTTTTGACTTACATAATATTTATAACTCCTAGTTTATCTCCAAGCTATAAGGATACTGCTTTACTTACGTATTTTTAAATTTTTTTGATTCATTAGTAAGGGCATTTTCCTCTTTTCCCCGTTTTTTAAACTAAGATCTTCAGAGGCAAATTCATTAGGCTGATGCTCGCAGTCTATAGGTGACACTGCTCTCTTTTTCTATCTTCATGTGTTCAGAGGTCCATGATTCAGGTAATTGCCAGTTATTCATCTTTTGAACATTTTGATAGCACTCTGTGTTTTGTTTGTGGTGTTTTTTTACCATCTCTCTTGTCTGCTCTCTGACTAAAAGAACCACTGCAGCTTGTCAGTGTTTGAGGTTGGGCACTTTGCTGTTCCTTAACACTACTCTGGCACCTGCCACAACATCTAAGTCATGTTCAGAAATCTAAGCTAAATATCGCCCAGGAAGAAACAGAGAAAGTCTAAGTCTCTAAGTGTTCATGATAGCAAATAAATTTATTTAAAATTCAGCAAATGATGTAATGGCAGAATGCGAAAGTCCCCCTTTCTGCCTTCCTGCAGCTTCACCTAACAAAATTACTCCAGAGAACACTGCAGCTGTAATCTGGCAGTGACCTCTACTGTGGCTTTTACCAGAAATCTCAAAAAAAGGTCTATTCTTATGGCTGTAGGCATTTTTAGTAGATCTTAGAAAAATTAAGAATAACGTAAGAATGCACAGTAAATTTTCAGTTTGCTTTTTAATCCAATAAATATATGTTGATTGCACACTAAGATGCTATTGTACTTCCCCCTTGAAGAGTTTGAGTTTCCAGCTTATTTTCATTTCTTAAGGAATCATAAATACCAGGAGGAAGCCTCCAATTTAGGCTTGCCCAGCTGTGTTGTGGTATATTATATGGTAATCAGAGGTACTCCAGCTTGATGACCTTTTATCTAGGGTTGTTGTTTAGCAGTGCACAGTGCTGCAATCTGGCCTTTCATGTGTTTTGAGAATTGATTTTTCAGGTAGCAAGAACTGGAATAGTAACCTGGGGAGATCTGGCATCACTGTGACCTGGTTTGCTTTTATTCCTTGTGACTCTAGTCAGCTTCTGGGAGTGGTGGGCTGGTGGAAATGGCATGTCTCTCCCCACTTTGCTTTTGTGAAAGCTCAAAAAAAAAAAAAGTGTTTCCCTAGTGTCTCTTCCTCTGGCTTTCCATTCCAGCTTATCTGCATTCCACTTCTCTTTTCATCCTCCCACCCTTCCAGTTGCAGGTCGACGTGGAGGGGGCTTTTCCCAGCACCCTCACCCCGGGAGCAGCAGCAGCATTCAGCTCAGCCTGTGTGGCTGGGCACCCTTGCATGGTCACTGCTAAGGACTGCAGAACTGGAAGTTGAGGGAGTCGTACCTTGGATTAAAAATTGCACATTAGATGCAGTTTTGGTCAAGAATCACCTCAAACTGATGCTCTGCTTTCATAGTGTATTATCTCTTTCCTTTGGACAAAGAAATGTCCTGGCATTATTTTGTTCAAACCTCTATGTAAACTCCTTCTTTCTGTAAAGCTCCAGGGAGCTGGGAGTGAACTCCCAGTTCACACTGGGGTACCATAAAATCACAGAATTCCTTATATTGGAAAAGTCTTTTAAGATTATTAAACCAACTATAAACCTAACGCTGCCAGTGCCACTACTAACCCATGTCCCTAAGTGCTGGGGACAGGTCCTCCATGCAGGGGTCATGAGGGCAGGACCTGGCACTTTCGCCTTTTTGAACCTCATAGAGTTGACCTTGGCCCATCGATCCAGCCTGTCCAGATCCCTCTGCAGAGCCTTCCTACCCTCCAGCAGGTCAACATATCTGCCAAGCTTGGTGTCATCTCTGAACTTACTGAAAGTGCACTCTTTTGCCAAGACTCATTGGACCAGGTGATTCTAGAGGTCCCTTCCAACCTGGTATTCTATGACTCTAAGACCCCTCACCCAGATCATTGATGAAGATGTTAATGATCTTGTTGAGGGGATTGAGTGCATCGGGGTGATGGGTGGCTTCCAAATACAGTAAGTGTGACGATGGTTGTTGTGAGACTAGTTGTGTGAGAAGAACCCACGATCTGGAGTAAATGCTCTTCATCCCTAGGGAACGAGAGTACGAGCAGTAGTGCCACATGGGGTTGAGCTGGTGACTGATGTCAGTACTCCAGGTTTATAAAACAATGTCACCAGACCTCTGTGTAATCTTGGATATACTTACTCAATCTAAAAATCCCTTCCTAAATGGAGTTCTCTCATGGGAATGAGTTTACTTACTGACCATTTCAGAATACAGTATATTGTCAATGCTTGTTCATCGCATATAATGGTGGGCATGCAATATTTATAGTCTTTCTATAAGGTTTGCTCTTGGGAATAGCACAGTCACAGCTGATTACCTCAGCTGCTGCTTACAAAAGCCAGCTGAATTATCATACCTTGGTTGGAATAATCTAGCCCCGTGTTAGAAGTATATTACCCAGTAAACACAATGCAGTTGATGCCTGTTTGCGGAGACCTCACTCATTTCAAAAGTCTCAGGAGACAAAATAATTTATTTCTGTGGCTGAATCACTGAACAAAGAGAAGCCGTTTGTTATCTGAAGGAACAGGACAGCATATGTTTCACTGCAGTGCAGCTGGCAGCCTAGAGCCCTGAAAAATATGTTCTTGTCTTCAGGGGAGCATAGACATCAACTCTGTGCATCTCAAGAGGTGTTAAAACAACATCTGATTGAAGTCAAGTTGCAATCAAATGAGCCTTGCTAGGGAAAGGCAAGCAACGTAGTCAAGGTTTTGGCAACTGCCATTTTATCTTTTATAATCAGAGAAAATCTACCATGATTTCTTACAAATTTTCTTGAGCTTTACAATAAAGAAAGATGTCCTGAGCTATTCTCTCTCTCGCCCAACTATCTTGAAATTTTAGCCATAAGTGAAAACAAAAAGTTAAGTTACAGTTTGTATTTTAGCTTCTATTCCCTTACCTATTAAAAATTACTGAATCTGTCATCTAAGACTTCCTGAGTTAGTCACCTGTGGAAACTGTCTTTATTCTGGAAGAATAAATTGTGAATTTTCATTTTTATCATTTTTCAGAACACTTTGGCTGCCAAACAAATTATCTTGAGGTGTCAGTTCTGCAGATTTACGTAGTCCTAAATTTGTTATGTTTTGTTCAGATATGCCATTCCATCTGTCTTCATGATTATAAGATAGGTGGCCATTTGGGCACTTTAAAGTTTGTATTTTCTGGTAGAAGACATCAATGATGCCTACAGTTTTAGCACCCTCACACTAGTAAACAAGAAAAAGATGGTAATCATTAAAGGCTTTTTACACCCAGCAGCTTGTAAAGCTGTTGAAAAATAGTCCTTGTGCAAGATAAAAATGACAGGTGTGTGAAAAGGTTTTCAAAGTTTGTATGTTTCTAGAAGGTCAAGCAATTTCGTCACCAGTCCTAGGCAAAGATGAGGGAGTTCATTTGCTGCTGATAAAAACAGACCCAACAAAAGAGGTAACAGTCAAGTTTGTGGAGGAGTTATGTGCTTTGGTTGGATCTGTAATTCCAGTATGCTAAGTAAGGAGTAAAGGGGTCTCACAGAAGAGCTTGAAGCACTGATTCTTCTCTGAAAGAACAGGGAAAGAGAAACCATGTTCTGCCCAGATTTGTCTGGCTGAAGTTGGAAGCACAGGGTGGTTCCACAACATCGAACTATGGATGATTCACTCAAAGAGCCTTTGCTGGGACCATGACACATAAATCAAAGGAGAAATCCATGACCATATCAGAGGTTCAGACTGTTCCTATCTTCTGGAGTAATTAACAGCTTCATCACTTCACCTTGTCCACCTAGTGCTATTGCAAACCAACCAATCCTTACCACGGTGTCCTGCAGTATTGTTGCACATCCAGAGCAATTGCAGCAGAAGGGTAGATAACTTGGAGACCTGATCTTTACATTTTGCTTGTTCTCAGTCAAAACTGTTTTGCTCAGTCTCCTGCCCTATCCTTTGCATTAATTTAGAATTACTGGTTCTATTTGCTAAACAGGCTGTAGGGAAATGAGGAGAGATGCCTTGGGTGTAAGGTCTCTCATTTCTGTTTATTTTTTACCTCAGAATTCTTCTTTCCTCACAGAAGTTATGTTTATAATGGAAATTAGAAAGGATCTAAGGAAATTGTTTCATCTTCTCTCTGCTTGCCATGTTGAGGAATTATTGCAAAAAGTAGAAACACTGACCTTCTCCTCAGTCAGAAACAATAGAGAAAATTAATTCAACTAGTAAAGATTATTTCAGTACTTGTAGGACAAAACCACTTGGTTGTGCCATACCTATTACATCCTAGGGAAATTGTCACATTAGGATGGCTATTAATTGCCTTGCTGAATGATCTATGTTGTTGGCAAACCTCATGCTGTTGCATGTTTATTGCAAAGTAACAGGTTAATTCACGTGACATTGAATTCTTTTGCCATCTTTGTATTAATACCTGATCACCTTCTCAAGAGCAGTGGTTTGACTGGTTCATGGGTGACAGTGATTAGTAGGTAAAACAGCATAAACAAATCTTTTGAGTATTTTTACTTCTTTATTTTTTTGATTTCTCCATGGCAGTGAGCAACATGGAAGAGCATTACAGGCAGTGTGTTGCTCCCAGTGCTGTTACAGGATCTAACCTAAGTTTGATAAGGTCTAAATTAGCTGAGTTTACTCTTGAGGATGTAAGCGAAGGGGCATTTATCAAAATATTGTACAAAACTTCTATGTTTGCTTGTGCCACTTCATTTGTCATCAGCCTTCTTGAAGCAGCAACCTTTAGTCTGGCATTAGAACTGGAGTGTTGAAAATAGTTTCTTAATTGTTCAATACACTATGAGTTGCTTTATTACCAGATTATATCCTTATGACGCAGATTATAGTTGTAGGTATATGATATGCAGTATAAACATGATAAGAAGTGTCACTACAGCTCATCCTTGATTAAGATTTTATTTTACTCTCCTCTTAACTAGGATTGACTGGATCACAGGCCATTTCATTTAAGAGGCTGTATGTGAGAGCTTTGTTGATTTTTAATTTTCCTCCATTGATTTCCAGCATCCAGAGAGCACTTGTTCTCTAATGGCTCTCTGTGTTGGTGTTTGCTTGCAAATTGAAGTAAAAGATAAATGGCTTTCAGGGTAATACCTCTCCAAGGGCTTCCACTTGAGGGCTGGTGGCTGTTAGCAGAGCTGCATTATGTTTAGAAAAGTTCTGTGCTCAAAGAAAAGCATTCTTGAGCCTCTTAAGTGTGGTAAAATTGTTTTAGGTCTGGTGTGACAACAGTCTCTAGCTGATCTATAAATCTTTGCAAGGAAGAGCCCATTTGTCCACATTTTTCTGGGAAAGTAAAATTCTCTGCACATTTTTTCATAGGAATTTAAATGTGTTTCTTGCTCGTGTTTTTTCCACAGCAAACAATTCATTTTTCAGTAAAAAAAAGGAAAAAGAGTTGCTGGTATTTGGTTAGTTTTAACAAGTATTTGTGCTAAAATGCAGTACTAAGTTGAAAGTTTTGGCCTGCCTATTGGAAAACAATATTTTTGAAATGGCTGTAAATTAAATTTTCAAAATCTTCGCTTGCTTAGGAATGTTAACCTCAGCTATAGTGTAAGTTGCTTTGTATTTGTATATTTCAAGCCTTCTTGTACACTGTTGCTCTGATATATCACTGCATAGAGTAATAATGTTCTGTCTTATATCCACTGCTAATGAAAGGGTCCTACTTAACACCCCTTGCCCATTGCCTCCTCAGACCAGGCTTTTTTATTTAGAAAAGACATATCCTTATTCTAGGCTTGAGTTAGCCATGGAAAAAGAAGTGTGAGGCTCTAGGAGCTCCAGGGAGATGATCCAATGGCAGCATTTCTTCCCATCATCTTCACTGGAACTGATTGTTATTCATTGCTTCAGAAAGTCCTATTTTGGTGTCAGGTAGCTTAATACAGCTTGTACAAGAGACTGCTGCATGTATTATAATTCAAATTTAAAAACTGGGATAACAAATTTTTTTAAGGGATTTCAGTTGTTAAACATACACTGCTTATGTAGAATCCGTGCGTGTCTTTTTTAAATTAGGGTTTCAGCTCTTCAAGTGTCCTGTAAAATCAGTAAAAACTTGGCTTAAGGGACCTGTGATACATTTTTGCTACTCCGTGTTTTTTATGCTACTTATCAAGCTTAATTCAAGCAGCTTCAGCAAAGATCTAAAGTAAGATTCGTATTCAAATGTCTTGATCAGGACTGAACCAGCTTAACAAACTACCCTATTAGCATGTAGGTCTGAGAAATTAAAGACTCAGTCTGAAACAAAGAGAAGTTATAAATCCTGGGCTCCTTTCTCTGCTCTGCTGCTGAGACATTTTGTATGTCCAAGATGAGCATTGGAAGAGCCTCAACAGTCCCCTCACCCTGCAGAGTCCAGCTCTGGTCAGAGTTTCATCAAATCTGAAGAATTAAACCCTGGATATCAGATTGGTTTTTGCATTCTGCTGCAGCAGAAGTTTAAACTGCTCATGTTGGCACTAAGCAAGTGGATGATGCTATTGACTTCAGTTCAGTGCTTAAGGTTAAGCATTTGCACAATTGCATTTGGGAACTGGGGAATAAAATGGAATGTACAAAAATTAGTCTTTAGCAGAGGAGTGGGACAGGAGCCTCTCCATATCTTAATTTATAAATGAGAAGAGTAGCTTTTTTTTTTTCCCCCAAGCAAATCCAGTCACTGTTTTATAGCAAAATGCAATTTATCTGAAGCCTTCTCTTAGCTCTTTTTCTAAAGTTATAAATTGCTGATGGCTCTGTGTGTCACAGGGCACATGGAAATCTTTTGCTGGAGGCTTTGTTTCAAGCTTGTGGGGCTTTTCCTTCTCAGTAGTCAGGCATATTACATCAGATGTGCTTTTGTTTTGTTTCTTCAATGCAGCTTTCAGGGTGACCTCTGCTGAGATAAAAGGACTAAAACCACTGTGGTTTTTCCTGAAGCAACATCTCCAGCAGAAATGGGCAGTTCATTGCTCTGACAGCAATTGCACACTTCCAAAAAGAAACCAAGGCAGACCAGAGCAGACCTGGCAGAGCCATTGCCTTTCTGTTCCCTCCTTTATTGCTTGTGAATCAGAGCAATGTTAAGTCTTGAAATATAATAGTATATGTAATGACCATAGTAATGATTGAGAAAAAGCACTGTCTTTTTTTTTTTTTTCTTGAGGAATTAAAGGAGTATCATAATGTTGTTACATTCCTGGTCAGCTGTTCATTGGAGTCTCTTCTGGAAGAGCTTGAAATTTGGGCTATAACTTCACTGCATGGTTCAGTGCTGTTTAAACTCAGGCAAATGTAGTGTGAAGGAGTTTGAAATTCTGCCAATAGTAAGCGTTGGATTTAAGCTACTGTTATGGAAAGCACCACCAAAACAGGGAAGATGTCCAGGTTTAGACCACGCAGAGGTGACACCGCAGCTGGTCGGTGTTGGAGGGATATGTATGTGCTGGGGATCTGTCCCAGAGCCTCATTTTCCAGTAAGTGAGTTTAAATATGATTTTAGGCCAGCACAGAGCTCCAGAGAAGGATCTTCTCCCTCTCCCTCCCTCCTAAAAGGGAGTGTAGCAGGTTGGCCTTGAAGGAGCTCTTCTTACAAAGATAAATCCTCAAGTGATTGAAGGGGAAAGACAACCAAGGGATTTAAATGAAATGAGTCCTGATGTTTTTTCTGTTTGGCTTTCAAACAGAGTCTGATGCAGCAGCCTTCCTTCAGGAGAGGCTTGTCATCCAGGATGCTGTGGAGGGGGCTGGCTGCTCTGCTCCTGCTCTAGGAGCTCCGTAGGGACGCAGCAGTTTTTGGTGAGAGTGTAGTGTTTACCTTTGTGTAGCTGTGAATGGCTAATTTGAAAGTCAGGGAGAGAGAAATGAAACCTCCATCTCTTGTGGAAGGGGCAAATAATAGTCTCTGTTGTGAAGGTGACTCCGTTTACTCTCATTGCAATAGAAGGTAGGAGATTTTGTAAGTGGTATTAGACCATACCACAATCCATAAATCAATCCATGTTCTTTGAAATGGAATGCAGGATGTGAGGGGTGTGCATGTGTGTGTTTATCAGCAATGGATGCCCTAGAGCATTTCATGGGAAAGAGCTAAGGATGATATCAGACAATAGTCCTGAAATAAGACTCAAATGAATAAAATTGTGAATATTTTTCATAATACTTGTTTTTAATCATATGCCTAGCAAGGGAGTTGAAGGAGGGCACCGGAGTGGTTTGAAGCTGAAAATCAAGCTTTTTTTATGGAAATAGACTCATTAAAACTGCCTGTTATAGAAGGGCAACTGTTTTTCTGTGAAAATGATATTTGTTTAATAATTGAAATATATTTCTTAAAAAGAACTATACTTTTCAGTTTTCTTTTTTTTCTTTTTTTTTTTTTGATTATGCAATTTATGAATGCCATTTGTAAGTAGACTAGGTACCTTGCCCCAGAATACCTTGAACATATCTACCTGCTTTTTTACTGATCTGGTAATGTAACCAACCTGCAAAATAAAGGTTTATTTCATTCCCTATAGGTAGATTTCTAATTTGGATCAGTAAGTAGAGATGTGATTCTACATCGCATCTTGTGTTGCCTGATTTTGATGAAGCAAACTCAAGTAGTTTGAAGTTATTTGCATTGTTTAAAATACTTTATATGAGCTAGTACCTTTTTTTACAATATATTTTAAAAATATTTTTTAAAGCAGTTCTTTCACTTTGAATCCCATCTTAGACTTGAAACAAGAGACCTTTTTATTGCCTTTGCACACAGGTTTGGGGAAGCTACTTGGTTACTTATCATAGTTATACTGTCATCTTTTTAACCTTCCTATTAGTTCTTAAATTCTACAGAGTGCTATTTAGTTTTTTATTTTCACCACACAGAGTGACAGCCTTGGCTTCAAGAAGTCTATTCAATTTATTCCAGCTTCAGCATTTGATGTCAGAGGGTGCAACACGTGGCAGCTGCTCTCTGTGGGATGGGGGGCTCAGAGCCAAGGGGAATCCTGTGGCCAGTGAGGCAGGGATTGCCAGGTACATGATGGTGATGAGGCTGCAGCCAGGGAGGGAGGTCAGTCTTGACTGTGGTTTCCCCACAGGGTATCTGTGAGCCTCTTCTTCCTTCCCAACCCAAAATTTTTCACAAGAGTTTTCAACTCAAGTTAGCTGTTCTGCTAATCTCGTAATTCAGCCCCCGGGCTGGTCAGTTTGAGCAGGGGGCTGGGGTGGAGACCTCCTGAGGTCTGCTGGGATTCTGGGGTGACAGTGTGCCCCACACATTCAGAATTCAGCTTCATGGGTCTTCCAGTCAGAGAGTATGATCTACTCAATGTGTTTTTGTTTTACATATGTTTAACTTAAATTGAAAACTGCTTAAGACTCTTTTTCATATAAGATGAGCGGTGTGAGTCAGCCCATTTAGGTATATAATCTGGTTTTATATTGCAGAATCAAAGGCACCACAAGAAAGGAATATGCTGTGAAACCTGCCGTATAAATCCTTAAAATAGATCCTCTGAGTCTTGAAGTCACCAGTTTCACACTGCTCACTGTACAAAAATGTGTTGGTTCAATCCTCCAGTTGGCCAGAGCCCCCATTTTAAACATTTATTTATAATATCCTTGACATCCTTTCCCTTTTGCAGGTATCTAAACTAGACCTTTCAAGATTGTAGCATTTTGTCCCCCGTCCTTCTCTGATGGGACAAAAAGATTGCTCCTGTTGTGCCCCTGGAGCCTGAGTGAGACAAGGATCAGTGCCTTGTTAGCCTGAGAGCATCCCGATTTCTCCAGGGATGGAAAGCCATGCTGTTGTAAGCAAGATGACCCAAGTTCACTTGGTATGGCTGCATTATGTATATTGATGTTGGTTCTTTTGTCACTTGGCTGACTTGTCACTTAACAACCCTCCTGTTTTGAGCTCTGGCAGCACACTGGAGACCAGCTGAACTTGAGAGGCACTGGTGATCTATTGTGTAGGAGTTAAGGGTGTCTGAAGTTGTGGTTTGCAATTCAGTGAATGCTCATCAGTTCCTGTGGCACATGCCATTAGTTATGGTTTCCCTTTAGGCAAAAGGTTTGCAAGCTCCTTTTGTAGGAAGTTCACTGGTAAAAGAGAAAGACAGTGTGCACATGGAGTATTCACCCCCCTCCAGAGCCACCCACTGTTCTGCACATTTTTTTTCTTTTTCTATACATTGCATAATTTGCTGTTTATTGATGGGAGGGTTTTTTCATATTTTCCATCTAATTTTGTTTACAATATGTGGGTAAACTGGTTTACACCTTTCACTTCAAGTGAAGTTACAAAAATTTGTCTAACTCATGACAAAACTGTATGTGAGTTGCTGGAATGCAATTTTTCATGGAAAAAGAGACAGAGAAAGGTCGATGCCATCGAGGTGGGTCACACTTTGTGTGTGACAGCATCAGGGATCGCTTGCAGAGTGCTGCTTGCAAGCCAATTAACAGACAGTGTTCTCAACCTGTAGTTTCCTGGGCATATATCCTCCCTGTTAGAGCATCAGCTGCTGGGTGCACACAGGCTGTTGATGGTAGAATTTTATAGGACTTTTTTTTTTTTTGGTAAAGTCTTTTTAAAGACTTTAAAAACAAGCTGTGACAATCTGCACCATACCTACAGACAAAGCACATTCTGTACAGAATATCTGGTGACCCCTTTCAGCTTTCCCCATAAACTGTAGAGCACCATTTGATGGCCTTTGTGTTGGCATTTTCATCAGGTTTCTGAAGAGGCAACATTGCTGGCTCTATCAATACAACTCAGATTTACTGATTACACAATTCTATTTTTCCGAGACAAACAGCAAGTTTGTAATTGCTCAACGCACTTTATTTTCTAGCACAACCACACCTGTCGGTTTACATGTGTCACAGGAAAGGACTCAGATCGTGTCAGATCTCTTTCATCTCCCACACTGTTGTGAACTGGTGGACTTTCTCCAGCAGAAAAGGAGAAACATGATTTTTAGGATCTGAGCCTCTCACTGCAGTCTTCAGATCAGTGACCATAATGTGAAACAAATGTTTTGAGATTTTAAGAGGGCACGTTCTTCAAATTGAGTGTGCTACTTTAAAAAAGAGATAGACTGTATCAACATAGCTTACTAAACCTACAAATCAATAACAAATGAAATTATCACAGTGTATCTAACTGACCTACTATCACTGATTTTATTTTTTTTCTGAATACAAACATAATTCTTGTTGTTTCCAAGACTATGCTTGAACTGGGAGTTCTATTATGTGTTATTACCTCTATAACTGTGTACGTGCTCTTTTCTTGTACATTGACAGACACGTCAGCCTCAAGTTTCAGGAGTTTTAAGTCTCCAGTGCATGATAAAACTCTAGCCTCAGTGTGAGTGTTGGGCCTTTTGAGCAAACTATATGCCAGTCAAGAAGAAGCAGTAGTTAATCAAGCCTATCTGGATATCTGCAAACCTCTGTGCTCCATGTTAATGGGCAAGTCTCTCAAAATGCTTTTTTCTCCCTGGGTTTGGTAAAGGACTTATTTTTCTCTTTGAAAATGCAGGTCTTCTACTACTTGGAAAATAAGTGCTAAATAACACAAAATAGTTAGATGAGACCTTCCATTCCTATAATCACATTTTCCCCGGAATTGCTCTTGCTTTTTAGTAATCTATTTACTGCTGTAAGAATGCTGCAATTACTGGGCCCAGGCATAGTTACTGAAGGACTTTCTAAGTAGCTCCGTTAGAGATATGTTATTCTTCAATTTGGCTGCCTGCTAAGGAATTACAGCCATTCCCTCCCTGTTTCTTTTCTTCTGCTACACAGATTCCCTACTGACTGACATGAACAGACAAAGTTTCATTGATAACAACACTTGACTTTGAGCCCTTTTTTCTCTATGCCCTCTCCAATACTTAAGGTGATATTGCTGCACCTTCTCATCAGCTTGCATAATTTGTTTTGGTAAATATAATGGCTTGACCATCCTTTTTGCTGGGGGTGCAAGCCTGATATTGATGGAAAATCCATGCAAAAAGAAGGGAAGGATTCAATGAGGCTGAAGAGATGGAATTGACTTCTCTTATGTTTGTTTTTTTTTTTTTTTTCTAAATAATTTTGATACTGAGGGGCTTGAGTGTCTGTTGTCCTGAAACCCATTTACTGACTTCTCAAACTATGAGGAGAAGCTGCAAGCACACAAGTACTGTGTCAATGCAAAATGGAGGCAGCAAGGACACGGGGCTGGATTTACACAGCAAGCAGAAAGGATTTGAGGAACCTAGTACAAGGGTTAATAAATGCTCTTGAGGGTAGGAGTAGCCTGAGTTTTCTAACGAGTATTTTATTGTATTTCAGGTAACTGTTTCACCAAAATTGTCATCTTTGTTTTCTTTGAAACAAGACTGATCTGCAGCTGAACTGTGCTGAGACACAGCTTTAACAGAATTATACCAGCTGTTAATAGTTAGAAAACCCCTGTACTAGATGCACAGCTTTATAAACTGCTGTGGTTACATTGTGTTCAGGGGACTTCTGCTTGTCACATCAGCCTGAGGGTCTGGTGTTCGGGGTTTTTCTGAGGCTGACAGGCAGCATGTGACTGCTATTTTCCCTGCCTGCTGTGCTGCTTTGCGTACTGTGGGGTGGGGAAAATATCTAGGTTTAGTCTTAGAGATTCCTTGCTTGGACTTTGAAGAGATCTTTTGGCACCTCTAATGCTTCCCAGCTCTCGAAGGGTGCTGCATGCCAAGGTTTTCCCAGCTGGGATCAGCCATCTCTGCTACAGAACCTCCTTAATGTAGGCAAAAATACGTGTGAGACTTTATTTCACAGCATAGTGCAAAAGTGCTTAAAAGGAGGTCCAATTTTCAAGGAGAAAGTGTATTGTTGAAGGTATTCCCATGTGAGTAATATCTGCATTGCTGTCTTAGCCACTGGTTTGCAAAGAGGTGGAAGTAAGGGGAAGAAACTTGTGGGCTCATCTTTTTCTGGTTGTCTGCTCCTTAGGAAAACTGTAACTAAGGACAACTATAATGGAAGTTTTCTCCTTTATACAGATTCATCTCCTCTAGAAGTTGTTTGGTTGTTTTTTATTATGGGATAAAAGTTTTAATTAATAGCCTAATCTCTTAATCTCTTCCAGTAGCTCTCTTGTAGTGCTCTTAAATGATAAAATTCCTGTGAGATGGGTGCTATTTAAGTCCAGAGGAACCTGAAAAATGCTAAGCTGCTTTTGTGCGGAGCTGCATTTTTCAGTAATTGTCTACAGTAATGCAATGTCTGTGATAAGATGAGGTTTTTCCCTTGTAATTTTGACACAATGATGTAATAGCTCTACAATATTAATGCTGTTTAGTAGTCCTTGCTTACTCCTATGTCTTCAAAACAAGTAAAGGTAAATAAATAGATGGTAAAGACATTTTGAACATCTTTATGTTTCTGGATGTCTAAGCAGAGACTTTTTTCAGATGATTACTGCTTGCCATTTTCCAAAGCAAGGGATTGTCTCCAAGTGAATGTGCTGGAATGAGATATCAAATCCACTGTGTCTTTGCTCCCTAGGTAGCCTGTTACAGCTAGAGGGAAGGGCAGCCAAATGTTAAATTATGTGTCTCAGGCTACAGATACTAATTTCAGAGACAGCATTGAAATAGTGAAAACAATTAGCACCCTTCCTTAAGCTGATAGCTTTCAGTGGGAGAAAATAACCACCCTTCAGAAAACCCCAATAATTCTCCCCCATTGTAATGCTTCTGTTTTCTTTTTCCTTGTACCTCCTTTAAATCCATAATGGCCTGAGTTAATTCTCTCTCCCTCTATTAAGCATCTCTTATGACCAAAGGGAGCTATTCCTTATGTGTATAATAGGTGGGTATGATAGGTGGAAGAGGGAACAGAATTACTTTCAGGTGGCCAGGTACTCCTTGGTGTAGCAGCAGCAGGTGAACTGCTGGCCCCTAGTGGTAAATGGGAAGTAATTGGAGAGTCTGAGTATCCCTTGCTCAGAGATGATGTTTTTTGATGTTATGTCATGTAAGTTACACCAAGATTTGATGTATAACTGAGACCATGGATGTGATTTAGTTTCAGTTACATGAACTATTTAGTATGATTCAGATAATCTTGAAATTAAATACTCTTCATTGTAACTAAATGAAAGAAAGCTCAAGCTGTGTGTGAGCACTGGAAGAATAAAATTTGTGTATTAAGGGCCAAGAGTAATTTTAAGAGAACAAGCACCCAGTATTTTATAATTTCTGTAAAGAGGAAAAGCTTCTGTCAGGCTGGTTGTGACAGATGTCCTTATAAAACATGTAATCCTCTGAAGGTACTAATTTTATTTATTTTCCAAGTGAATCCATACAGAGATACAGCTCTCCTTGGGATATATGGGCAGCTAATGAGGAAAATAATACAAAGGCCAGTTTGTCCTACTGGTAAGTGCTGTGTTACAGGGCTGATCTCTGCCCACCTGGGACAACAGAAGCCACAGAGGAGACAAGCTGCAACATTCTCATTTTTAACATATCACTGAACTGTGCTCCAGTCCAGCAAGTGTTGCAGTCGTGCTCATGTGATGAAATTTAGTAGTTGTCATATGGAAATCATAGCCAAAACATGCTGAATCTATCCAGAAGTCTCCAGGAGAAATGTTCATTATAGCAATACCTTAGAGGGAATCAAAGAAGGGAGAAAAATGCAAACCTTTCAGGACAGTTGAGAGGAGAAAAGCCTCCTTTATCAACCTGAAAAACAATTACTGTGAGAAGTGAGACATTTAGTCTTACTAATTTGTGTGTTGCCAGATGCTTTTACATTGCTTTATTTTCTTTGATTAATGTGTCTGAATTAAAACTTACCCATTGCTCAACTTGTATTTATCCTAGACATAGTTACTCTCAGCTTAGTGCAGTCCTTTTTTTAAAGGCCAGAAATAATGGCCTCGAGTCCTAATCACAAAAACTGGTGTAATTCAGAGGTTGAAGCAAAAGATCTTTGCCAAGATAAAACGAGAATGGAATTTGATTTCCTAGCTCTGAATGGGGAGAGACTTTGGCATTGTGGTTGAGCTACTGTTTTCTGGTTAGCCCAGACTAAGAGCCATTTCTGCACAGATATTCCCTTCTGCAAGATCTCCTGCATCCTCACCCCTTTTTCCTCTGAAGTGACAGAAAGGATCTGCTTACGCTTATGTGCACCTCAATAACAGTATTTCCCAAACGTTCCCTGGCAGGACATTTTGTAGTGACTAATAGTTTCTCTTTGTGTATCCATTTACTCCTTCCCCCCTCCGTCCCCCCTCCGTCCCCCCTTCCCTCCCCAAAACCAAAGGCTTTAGAACACAGCTGCTTCTTGCCTGCCTGACTGCTGGCTGGCTGGTGGTATTGGGATTGTTAGGACTGAATGAAGAAAGTGGCAAAAGCAAATTTAAAAAGCCATAAATTGCAAGAAGCAGAACAGCCAGCTGTTGTTTACTCAGTATAGCCTCCATGAAGTTTTTAGTACTGTAGAGATTTTCATGTGTAAGATTTGTCTCTGAAAGTGTCAATATTTCAGTGGTTCTGGAGACTTTTGGTGCTTTTCCCTGGTTGTCCTCACCTTGGAAGAATGTATGGCTTTACTGTAACTGCTGGAAATCAGGCTTTGTGTTTGGTTCTTAGTGCTGTTCCCCTCATTCACAGGGAGCAGTGGCTTGGAAGAAAAGACTGATGCCCCTTCTGGCATTCATAATAGGATTTCCTTCCATTTACAGGGCCTTAACATTACTTACTCAGCTGTGCAGGGGTTGGTGTCAGTGAATAGCTGCCTGAGTCATTTTTGAGTTATTTAACATGTTGAAAATAAGCCTGAAGCTGTCAGACAAGTAACATCTACATAGGCTTTTTCTAGCTGCAGCCATTCTCAATCTCTGTGCTATATTGAAGCTAAGCTAATAATAGTACTTTGGGTGATACTTTGATGGGAAGCTTTGTTAATGCACTTGTGAGGACTAAAGAGACCAGTTAAGTCAGTGCCAGAAGTGTGAGAGAGGCAATGATGCTAAACTGGAGATTGAGTGAATAGATGGAGCAGCTAGTTGTTTTGCTAAAGCAGACAAAATATGTGTGTAGATCTTCACAGCACATTAACTACAGAGTAGGCACAATAGCTACATTATCACAGCTGCAGCTTCTTCCCTTCTTTGAGAAGAAATTGTTAAAAGTGAGGCTAATTTTGTAAATATGAGTACAGGTATTCAGTTCCTTGTTACATGTTAGTAGTCATTCCCACACTGAATCTTTTTTTCTGCAGTAGCCTATAATTTAGCCCAAGTTAATTAGGAAGAAGGTGAGTGTTACATCTTTGTTGAGCTGTCAGCAGATGATGTACAAAAGGCACCCATGCCTGCAGTACTGTGCAGCAAAGTGGGGTCATCTCAGAGATCATTTGGTGACTTGAAGGTCAAGAGAAGAGTGGTGGCAATGAGAGCTGCATCTGAGGAGAGCAGGGGATGCTGGTGAGATGTACTGGAGAGCTTAATAAAGCCACGGTTGTGGCAGAGTTTTGCGTCAAATGCGTCTGTGTCTGGTGGGCCAGACCCCTTTTTGGTTCCATTGATGGTCAGTGGAGCTTGGTGACTTGCTGCCTTTGAGATTTTTGTCTCAAGTGATGCTTCTATGGGCTTAGAGGTGTGGATTAGCTGACATCCACCACTGTCTAATCTGAGTAAGACATCCCTGTTAGGAAAGTAAGATTATGAAATCTAATAATAAACACAGTGGTCACTGCAAGACTTAACCCTGCAGAAATAACTGATTTTTTCTGTTTAAATTAAGTTCAGAAAAACTTGTGCTTTCTTAAAATTATTAGTTTTATATTTGTATCAATAAGCTGGTAATAAATGTTGTATAATATATGTTTACTTTGGTGGCTGTTTGTTTCCTTCTGTGTGGGAGGAGTTGTAGGATGAGATCTAAGCATATCCTGCCAGAGTTTTTTGTTTACCTTCTTGGTTTACTTTGCCCTTTTCTCTCTCTCTGTGGAATAACCGTAATGTATTACATAAATTCTGTTCATTCTATAAAATTGTATAGATAAGCTTGAAAACTATTTTGAAAAAAATACTTAATTCTGTGGATTGGGTTTTATTTCCGTTGTTTGTATTGAATAAGGCTCTAGAGGAAGAATTGTATTGTATATGGTATTGTTTGGTATTAGTAATAGTGGCAGAAGACAGCTTTATATATTTGAGTACTGTTGCCTGTAAGTGTGAAAGCATCAAGGACAGCACAAAGGAACAGGACAGGGTAAGAGTAGGAAACAAATACGCTGAAAAAGGTGGTGAAACATGAAAATGCATTAGTATAAAGACACTAAGCTTGGGACAGCCTTTTGTTGCTTTCTCCATAAATGCTCACCTTTTAAGGGCTAAGCCAGCATGTGAAGTCCTGTGGCAGGAAAACTGCTGCACATGTACTTGCTGCTGATTGCCACTGTCAGCTTGTCTTTGTTACTTCCCAGCAGAGAATTTTGGTACAGTTTTCAAACACTATATTAAGAAACTGCCAGCCAGCCAGGTTAGCAGGCTCGTCTGGGGCTGTCCAGGGATGGAAGGGGGATGCAGAACACAGCCTGTGGGAGGCTTTCTTCTGTCTTCCCCTGCATAGCTCACTGTGGCAGCTTTGTGGTGGGAACCACAGCACCTTTGCCTTTCAGTTGTATGTGTTCTTTTGATTGCAGAAGACTGGTCAGTGTAGGGTCACAAAAAGTCCCCTAAATTACCTCCATGGAGAGTTGTGGAGGCCACTGGTGCATGTTACCCTGTGGGAGATATTGTCTGTAATCTATATACAATATACAAAGGGATGAGAGCTGGATCTTCCCACCTAGGAGTGGCAATTTTCTGTCCGTATTGAACCCTGTTTTGAATGTGAGGAAGATGATGGAGTCAATGTTCCATATTTCATGTATCCCCCTTTTCTCCAAGTGTGCAGTTTGCTCACAGCATGCAGAAGCAGATATGCTCCTCTCTGGTATTCCATTTGTGATTTCCTGGCATGATTTTCTCCCCCCTCTTCGTACGTGGACCAAGTGATAAACCTTGAAAGCAAATGTGCAAGAATAAAGAGATTGTCCACTCTCTGTATACAGACCATGCAGACTTTGGAATGCTTTTTGTTTTGGCTAGAAATGTCAAAGTAATCAGAGGCTGCAAAGCTACTGCTTTCCATTAAGGGAAAATGTTGACACCATTGTCACTTGCATCAAGGCCCTTAATGAGCAACTGTTAAGGAAGAGAGGACCAACACAAGTAATTGTATTTCTCTTTGGGATTAACCTGTCAGCTACAGTTCTCCTTTTCAGAAGAGCAGAATAGTATTTTTATGCTAATTAGAAATGTAATATATATTGAGATCTGAGACTCTCTTTTTACACCTGGAATATGAAGCTTCCAATCATCCTGAAATATTGAATTACCATTTCTGCCACTGTGTGTTGAGAGCAGGCTTGCAGATGGAATGTGGGGCTGTTAATGAGTCAATGGTAGATCATTGTCCTAACCTTGTCTTGGCCTCTGTGTCATTCATAGATAATGTGTGAATATCTTTGGTTTGTGTAACTGGACAGGATGCCTCTTCTTGAGATTTCTAAAACTCACTTGGTCTCTTGCCTGGTACAGATTTGCTTGCAGGGACAATGGAACAGGGACATTTTTAGCAGTTAAAGCATTGAGAAATGGAAACTAAGGGAAGTAGTCCCTCTTTGTGGGATTTAAGCATGCAAAGTCTATTAATACCAATGGTGCTAATGCTTTTAAATTCTGCTAGTATTCAAATGTAAAAAATATGCAAGTTAATGTAAAATATGCATCTTTTTTTGCCAGGATTGCTGAAAACTGACATATTTCTGTTCTAGATTTTACTGAAATGGCTTTTGCTTTTATGAAGAAATAGAGCAATCACAAACTTTACTAAGTGGACGTCATTATTCACTGGTTTTTGTACTGTGTAGCTGTGATGCTTTCTGATTTCTCTGGTGATTCCACTGTCACTGTTCCAGGCAGAAAGGCTGTTCATGTGGGATCTGTACACAATGTGAGGTATTTATTTTAATACACAGACTTTTATAAGATAGCCCTGTGCAAGAATTGGTTTAATACTGGGCCAAAGTCAAAAGAGAATTCCTAAGTCCAAATTCAGGTTCCTAAAGACTGCAGAATTTGGCAGGGGAACTAGATTAAAGATCTCTTTCTTCCTCTGGCAAAAAAAAAGAATTGTGTCCCAAGTATTTAGAAATAACATTTGTTGTTGTTGTTATGATGGGGTTTTTTTGTCATCATTAGTATAGAAGCACATTTTTGTGTTCAACCAGTGCTGATATTTTAAGCAACACAAATAAAGTATGAAGGGGCTGGATTAAAAACCCAAACATTACTTTCTCTATACTCTCTCATTACTCTTCATCTGCTTCCTAAATGATACTTCCTATGTATATGATGATATTAAAGAACTGGCAACTTGGCAAAATGTGAAAATTTTATTTGCTTATACACATCTGGAATGTTTACTTTTTTATTGTGCAAGATTTTGGATTTATTTTTCTTTGTGACTATATTATTGCTGAGGGACTAATGCTAATAGCTATCATTTTAACTGGGTTTATATTTTCATTGGAGCCTCACCTCTGAAAATTTGATTTCAACCTCGTATTATATTTAAACCTCATATCAGTAATAAGGACTGGCTTGTTTGCTCCTTAATGCTTTGATTTTATGTCCTCGTCTCTAGAAGGTCACAAGTTCTGGCTGTCCCTCAGTTTTCAAATAAAATGAGATCCTTTAGATGCATTTTGTGTTTCAGCCTATCAAATAATATTTGGTTATGTACTTAATGAAAAAGATTGCTGGTGGATGCTCTTGTGTTACTTTGAGTTGTTATCTGTGCTCATTGATCCATGACAGCAGTTTAATTACACGAAAAATGAATGTCGATGGATGTGGAAAGAAATAAATCTTTTAAATCTGTGCAGCACAGTTCACTGAAATTACTGAGTTTACTACACTTCCTCACTATCTTTAAGAAAGGTTAAAATGGAGCTATAGTGTACTATGTGTCTGCATCCTTCAGCACTGTGTCTCTCACTGCTTTTAAAATGAAGACCTGGAACAATAAGCTGATTTATAGAGGAGAGTTTTGTAGACTTCAGGTGATCTGTCTTTATTTGATATCTCATCTTTATATTGGATTGATTTGCTGTGGATTTATTTTAGCCACACTTAGAATGACAAGAATTAACTATGAAAGGGTAGGAAGCAGGCTTAACTCTTACCCAGATAACATATCAAAAAGAGCTATTGACTGAGCTTAGCTTTGTCTCTTAGCTGTCGAAGTGGCAACATTTTGGTTGAGTGTAAAATATAGACTTCATTCTGTTTTGCTGCAAGGAAGTGCATTCTGGAGAATTTCTTTGAATGTAACATATTGTTCAGCCATCACCAGCTGTGTTTTCCATATTGTGGGATTCAAGACACTTGTATGTCTGTGAGGCAGAAGAGTAATTGGTCTTCAGGTCAGTATCTTTTAATGCTCTTTGAAAATATCAGTAGTTGTGTGAACTGGTTGTTGCTAATCTCTGTTTCCAGTCTAAAAACTCTTCCAGATTTTTGGCTGCATTTTCTGGCAGTCTGCTGACTTGCCGGGTGAAAATACAGTAATTTAGAACAACTCACATTTCTTTAACACTTTTTTGCAAGTGAATTTCCCAAAGGGTTTGATAAAGCCTTTAATTACAGAGTAGCCATGGAATAAATATCCACAGGACAATGCAGGTACCATTTAAAGCTCAGCTGCATCACCTTTATGGCAGTCATGCTTAATGCCAACTAATGAGCGTGAGCTCACGAGAGCAGATATTGGCAGGATAACACACACGTTGCTGCAACTACGAAAGGTCATTGGATTTTTAAGCTTTCAGTTAGCAAACAGCTACTTAAATGGGCAGGAACCAGGACTGATATTTCAGCCATGGTCACAGTAAAGTCACTTAAATACATAAGTACAAGCAGTGAAAATCTGACAGCTTCCACCTCTGTAGCAGCAGGAAGAAAGCAGACCTGACCTTGGTGGCTCTGACCTTCCTGCACTGAGTGCAAGGCAAGCACCACTCCAAGTGGTTCATGTCCCCACCCGTGCCCTCACTGACTTCAGACATTGACTCACAGGTTCAACTGTTCCTTCATTTCCAACAAAAAACCCCAAACCTTTCTATTAAGTAGCAGTCAAACCATTTTAGAGACTTTTTTTTTTTTAGCCTTCTTCTCTTAATGTTATGGTGTTCACTTTTTAAACTGAGACTGACTGATTTCCCTGAAATCAGACAGAGGCTAGGATGTGGAAAAAGAAATTATAATTTGTGTCTCCTGGCACTGGTTTGATATTTCTGTCTCTTGGGATGAGCATTCTACACCAGCAGTTCATGGCCAGTGTTTCCAGCTTGCTCCTGTATTTGATTTTATAGTCACAGTAATGAGTATTGCTCATCTTGTTTCCTGCTAAGCCATTTATCGTATTCAAATCTGTGTGCTGTGTTATCCTCAAGTTGAACCCAAGGCTTGGTATATAACAATTCAGTGTTTATGGCTCATTTCATATTGCAGTTTTTAAATATTTTTTTCATATTCTTTTGTGCTTTATTTAGAATTGCTGCAAGGACTGAGTGGTCCTGACTGAGTGAGTGTATTGCACAAAGAAGTAGCTTGCAAAATACTAAAGGATAGATGTATGTGGAAAAGGGAAAAGTTGTTTGTTAAACTGTACCTCTAATTCCTCGTGATTTAGGAAAAGGAGAAATTCTTCAAATTTATATAATTTCTTTATTAAAGAATGGCATTTTCCCTCTTATAATTCTTCAGTCCCATGGCTTGTAGAAAAGAAAACATAAAAGTACTGCTGCTGTAGTTCTGTAGACTTGTACAGTGTCAGCCAGATCTGGAAGTGATACAAATGTCAATATTAATTAATAGTAATCTAGTAGGGAGGAGAGTCTCTCTTCCTTTCACTGTAGCAACCTAAAAACTTAGGCATTTAGTACATTTTAGTTGTCAAAATTAATGAAAAGCCAATGACATCTCACCGTGAGGAATCAGAATTGGAATGATAGATGAAATATGTCATTGATGTGGGTATGACCAGCTTTGTCTAGAGACTGAGGAGATCTACAGTGAGAGGCAGGTTTTTTGAAATAACCAGTGAAGAAGATTTAGAATTTTGCCTTTCATTGTCATTATTGACTTGTTCTTTGCATGTGTTTGCTGTTAAAACCTTAAACATCTAATCCTGTGTTAAGTTTACATTTCTAAATCAATACTGGAAAAGGCAACTTTTGCTTGCAGAGTTTTTTCTATCTCTGACACGACAAATGAAGACTATTAATGAGGAATTCCTAATTTCTGTCTGCATTTCTACCATGCATTATTAAATGACTTGAAACAATAGATAGATGTTACTGGTTGCTCAGTTGTTCATGTCTTCTGGTATGAATTGCTGTTATTATGACTTCTGAACCTGGGGAACTGTGATGCAGACTGGGATTCGGTGTTATGAGAGTGAAGCAGTACAGAAAAAATAGGTATATCAGAGGGGTCCTTTCTGCAAGATCACAGGAGATGAACGTAGTGAGCTGGGGATATCTGTTCTCACCGAGTTTGTTAATAGCTGATCTCCTTACAGTCCAGGTCTTTTGTCTTTGGAAAAGCTACGTTCTTTCTCAATTGTGTGTGCACTGTTAACCTTCAGGGAGAAATTACCTGAAAAAAATTCAGAATAATAAGCACACATGATAGATTTGAGCTTCATCTCTGCTGAAGTGTCTTTTCACTCCTAATAGTAAGCTGGTTGGGGTTATTTTGGAAAATGTAATAGAAAATATTCAACTAGATATGTGACACCATTTTAAATGGTCTTTAATGTCCGTGGCCATTTCCTGTTGGTTACTTGGGCATGAAAGTGTTTGCTGTGTGCTTCCTCAGATGGGTTCTACTGAAGTACAATAGGTATCTTTTTCAAGGCAACAGCTGTATTAATATTAAGCAGGTTTTTCCTGCAGACATGGGACAGTAACAGTTTTTTGTCTGCTGTTACCCAAACAGAGGTGCTAAAAATGAATGGGCAGGGGATCTCCTGATAAAGGTAACAAGTAGATCAAAACCACTTGCTGGTCATTTTGAGCTAGGTAATAATTTGCAGTGGGCAGTTTTAGTAGGGTATAATGGGAAACGTGGTAGTTCTGACAGGAAACTAGGATCAGTGAGGTATGATTGAAGTAACTAAATTCTTTTAGAATTAACCTTGAATGAAAGTCCCAGTGTGATTAGTGAAGAAAGGAAATCTTTATAAAGTTTTTATGTTAATATTATTAATTCTTAGGATGTACTGAAAATTACTTATGTATTTGTAGAACTTGAGTGTCTTCCTCAGTTGCATGCCAATACATGCTTTCTGAAATATATAATCAGTGAACTATTTCAGTGTGGTACCAGTCAGATTTGGCAGCAGGTGTGACTATCGTCTCCCTTCGGAAGCAAGGTAATTGTCATTCGTTCAATTTTATACAGGTATTTTCTGCTGAAAAATATCAGTGGGAAATATCAGTGCCTGCTTGATGAGGATATTTAGATTCCATGGCTCTTTTAGTAAAGGTGAATTTTTTTTTGCAGTCATTGAGAATGTGACCTGCTGAAATCTGTAATTGTTAGGCACATTCTTTAGCTGTCAGCTGTCACACTGTTGCAGAAGCTTCACTGGCACTGTATGTGATTTAGAAGCCTTCTGGAGTGAACGGAACTGCTGTCTTAAAGTATGGCTAATAAAAATGTAAATACCAAAAGATACATTATCCATGTATCCATGTATTCAGATCTACAGAATGTGCAGATCTGCATGGTGAACCTTTGTGAGGAGCAGCGGCAATAGAAATTTGGGTATTGAGAGAAGCAACGCTGGCTTTTGACTCTTCAAAGTGTCACAGATGGCAGGGAGGCAAATTAACAATTCTTTGAGAAAACATTTGTGTGTGTTACCAGGCTTTTGACAGATGGGTTTCTGCAAGCTATAGTTTCCACTGCTGGTGTTGACTTATGAATTCAGAGGAGTTAGCGTTGGATCAACAGGGATTTCGGAAGCCTTCAAGGCTTACACTGGGAGATGAGTGAGTGATATCCTTGGATATTCAAGAGGTTACTTGGTGATGCCAGGCAAAGGTATGAATTTCTACAATAACAGTGATATGAAAGAATGAACTTTTAAACTTGAAAGTTATTAATTTTTCTCTCTTCAAGAAATGTGCATGTGACTGAAATTCAAGCTGGTTAAGTTTGGTAACTGGATCGGCAGTTTCTGTGGTAGAGCCTGACCACTGGACATGCTGATTATAAAAGCATATTTCTATTATTCCTCCTGAGAGCCTCAAACGAAATCCCTTTGTTGCAGCTTTCCTTGAGGTGGCTGAGCCTATCAGTGATGCCCTTCTGGATCTGTGGGAGCAGCACCTCATGGATCTGCCCTGTCTCCATCCTGTGACACAAATTTTGAACCACCTGAGCTGCTTGAGTGGGGAGGAGTAAAGGCCTTGAGCAGTAGACACAAATTGCTACTGACTGGTTACATAAGAAATCAGAAGGGATGTAAATCTAAATACTTGATAAAAACTAGAGTCGGACCTGGGCAGGGTCTTTGCTGTATGCATGGATGCAAACCAGCTCCTCTTACAGGAACAGAAGATAGGTTTATACTGATATTGTAATGTCTTACATTTCTTTTCTCAGATGTGTTCAAGTTCTTCTAAAAAAAAATAAAAAAAGGTCTGGATTAAACTGACCTCAGATCTGCTATGCAAAGTCACATTTAACATAGAAGGAAAGTAGCTCTTAAAAGAGAATTACGAGTGTTTATCTGGATGGTTGTAGAAACTCTTGTCATTTTGAATAAGAGCCAACATGCAGAAATGAAGAATTAGGAAGCAAGGAAAAGGTCTAGTGTAAATAGGCTTTGCCCCATGGGTGGCTGGGCTCTGAACAGGCTCCTCAGGGCAGTGGTCACAGCGCTGAGGCTGACAGAGTTCAATAAGTGTTTGGACAATACTTTTGGGCACATTGAGTGACTCTTGGGGATGGTGCTGTGCAGGGCCAGGACTCAGTGATCCTTGTGGGTCTCTTCCAACTCAGGATATTCTATTATTCAATGAGAAAAAACACTGGGATTTATTTGCATCGGAGATTTCAGTAAAAGGCATATGCGTCACTTCAGGAGGCATGAAGAGGATTCCATGATGGGGTTGGTATTTCCTCTTGGATTAAAAGTTGTAGAGAAAATACAAGTCAACCTATAGAAGTTCCATGTGAAGGAAAAAAAAAATAAAAAATCCTTTTGCTGAGGCAACAAGAGCAAATGGGGGACAGAGCAAAGTGGTCAGTGTACCACCGTAGCTGTCCATGGGCTGTGGCAGGTACCACTATATCCCTTTCCTAGATCACCTGTAAGTGGCCAGAACTTCTCACTTCTCAAATAAGCAGCCCAACATCACCCTTTGAAAAACCTTCCTCAAAGTCTCAGTAGCACAAGATGGGAAGGCAGATCTATTGGAAAGCAGTGATTTTGCACATTAGTGCATGATTGTGTTGGATTTGGAAGTCCCCAATGTCAAATTTTAACTGAACCCTAATTGCATCTGGACCACTACATAAATCTGCTCCAAAATACAAATGCATTAATTCTAATCTTAATAAAAGCAGCAGCTGCAGGTGGCATAAAGATCGTTAGGAAAAAAAAAGCTTAAAGTATTACTGTAGGTGAATTTTCATATTTTAAAATTATTGAATTTTTAAGTAAGTTTTCAAAGATTTGTAATTCTTCTTATTGCACTGGATCATTCAACAGAATGTTTAATGCCAGGGAGGGAATGTTTCATACTGACAGGCTAAAGGAGTGAGGAGAAACTTAAAATTCCTTCAGACTAAGAGGAAAGACAGTTCATTGCTGATGGTACTTTAGGAAATGTTAGGAAGAGCCTGTCAGGTGGATGGGTGAGAGCATTTTCTGGGCATACTGATAGACAAGGCTAATAAAGCCAGGGCTCAAGAACATGAAAGAGAGAGTGTTTGGCAGGAAGCCATAAGCAAAAAATTCCTCTCTGTATTAAAAATGAGTAGAATTACAATTGAAAGGTGGTGGGAAAAAAAGCAAGGCTAGATGTACAAGGAGCAGAACCAAAGTACTGATGCTATGAGTATAGGAAACTGAGGCTGGTGAGCTGGGGTAAGATTCTGTTCCAGTCCTGAATCTCCTGTGAACATGGATGAGACAAAACCATGAACTTAAAAATTAGTTTATTTTCATTGCCACAACATCAGGTCTTTTTATTTCTGCTTTCAGGTGTCCTATCCTGACAAACATACAGCATTGAAATTGAGCATTTCTCTTTCATTGCATCTTTTCCTTGTTTAAGTATGAACATTTTACTCCTGCTGAACGGGTTGAGCTTGGAGGCCTTACATGGTAAAGCTGGTTTTTCAGCTCTTAGAGCATTTCTATGGCCTTTTTATTTTTTTCCATACAGCTTTGTGGCATTATAACATTTTACATTTGAACAAATTTATTTGCTAACTATACTCTACCCTACCTACCTAGTACTCTGTATTGTTTTTTTGTCCTCTAAAATCTGTGTCACCATTGATGGTGACAAATACCAGGGAGATAAAGAACCCTGAATGCCACTTCACTTATTATAAAAGCTCTAACTGGAGCAGCTGGCTATTTCTTGAGTTCCTTAAAAAATATGTAATTGTAATTGTGGGTGAGTTTGGCTATTTGAAGACTGTTTTGCTGGCCTCCTGCCAGAGATCACAGCATACTTCACTTCTTAGCCTGTGGAAGCAAAGTTAGGCAATGAGAGCTTTAGAAAGTCCAACCCTACAATTACAACCAAAAATTATTTTCTAGCAAGTGGTTGCCACTGCATTCTTTTTTTTTTTTAGCTGAGCCACCCGCTGGGAGTTTGATTCTCTACGACTCTGAAAATGATTTCAGGGCGGGGGGAATTCAACCTAAAAATTATTTAGAGGAGCTCTTTGGTGCCTCAACAAAGACACAGTTGTAGACCTGTCATTTCTGGACCTCCATGACTACGAAATAATTGTTGGATGTATTTGGGTCTAAATATGTGCCAGTGTGCTCTGCATGGGCTCATAGAAACTCAGAAACTTTATCAATTTTTTCCCTCCTTGGGATGATTTAGAAATGTGTATTAAAGAACCTGGATTGCTCTCTTTTCAGCATCCTTATTACCTTATTTTTAATGATGTAGTACCCAAAGGACTACAATTCTTTAAGACTATTCTTAGCTAAGTTGTTGAAAATCTTTCAGTTACAGTTTATATAATAGAGAGACTGTTGATATAAGCAAATTAATTGCTTTCAGCAGAACTGCAGAAAAGCTGGATTTTCAGAAGGAATGTGAGGTGCTGCTTTGTAAATAGAGCAGTATACACGGGACCCTGTTGTGCTCAGCACTCACACCAGAGTCAATCCCAATCAACTCCTCTAAAGTTACCAAATTCGTGCTAACTTCATGGTGAGAGCAGAATATGAGCTGTGGTGTCCCCTGGCTTGCTTTACTCCGGGGTGGATTAGCAGGGCTCAGCACTCAGGTTGTGGCTGACTTGGGCTCCCAGCAGTGCATCTCACCCTGGCTGCAGCATTGCAGGAGGCTGCTGAAGATGTCACTTGGGAATGACCTACCCAAGCTCCTGTGATGTAAAAGACACCTGATTTTTTTCCTCCTAGGAGACTGTGTCATTTGCTGGTTGCTTTCCGTTTACAGAGTTTATCTGAAAGTGTGAAGAAAAGTTTTTTTATGTATTTGATGTAAAGAATTTGGGAATACAGTCTTTTGGATTTTCAGGGTGGATGTTGGTCCTGCAGTGCAAAGGCATGGGGATGTCTGCAATTCTCTGCTGCTGTTTTGCTGGAAAAGTAAATTGAAAACCAGAAACATTGCTGATGCTTTTTAAGTTCTTCCACAATGAGTTAATATTCCCTCATTTGTTCTAAAGTGTGATTTTTACATTTATTTTACTTTGAGCCTTCAGTGACACCCATCAAGCCTGATTATACAGAGGGTTTGCAGTCAGGCACTACTCAAGAAGAAGGAGGGATATAAACACTGCTGCTTGCTTCATAAAGAAACATATTAATCTCACTCTGCCAGGCCTTTGTAAACCTTTGCAGTGGTTAAATGATACTACAGTTCTTCAAGCATGTAGGGAAGGGAAAGCTGGTTACTTGACTTGTGCTGTCAGCTATCATTGGAAATATAAAATCTGTGTTTCTACAACTGCTGACAGTTTGTAGAAATAGTGAATAAAAATATGCAGTTTTAGTCAAATTGTGCTGCCTAACCAGAATATGCTGTTAGCCTGATATCCTATTTTTGGGTGAAATGTGATATATTTGAATAATCCTATTGTGAGTTTAATATTTCATGTTTCTGTCTGTATTTTCAAGGCTATAAATAAATTCATGAGATCATTTAGACATTATCTTATAATAAATATCTATGGTAGTTCCTGGATAAGAGATAAGAATCAATTTGTTATTTTGATCAATCTATACTATATATTCATTTTTATTGCAATATATTATTTTAGTCACCTTATAAAAAACTCATAACTGTACTCTAAGACTATAATTTCAAGAAATGTCCATTGTGGTAGTCAGTGCTGACTGGTGCTTTGAAAGGTAGATTTAAAAAGGATTCTATTGTTGTTTTCTTGAGGTCATAAATAGAATCATAAATATACCACAATAATGCAAACTCTAATTCATATTTCTGTGTAATTATAGAAAACACAGGTGGTTATTTGTCCTCTGTAATTTTCTGGCTGTATTTCCTGTAAATGCCAGCTCCACCATTTTTCTATATATTTTCATTTTGTTAGCTGAAGGAAAATGTCATTTCCCTGTAGACAGAATCAGAATCCTCTGTAAATAAAGTAAAATCAGAAATGTAAAATGTCAGCAACTGTTTTCTTTTAAAGAAGGCCATTTTCTTTGTGTGTTTGCATGCAGTGAATAGGGAAAAGAAGTTGCTTTTTTTGTCCCTAGTATTGCCAATAAAGATGATATTTCAAGCAGCATTTTTAATTTGTTCTTCTCCAGGGGCTGACAATGAATTATTAACAGTTTTTAACAGTGATGCCGCCAGTTCACAGTGTGTCTGTAATCCGAGGTTGAGTCCTATCCTCCTTGAAGGAATAATACATTGTTCTGTGAATTCAGTGCAATTTCAGCTGGGGCCAGATGACCTTCAAGAAATCTCTGTAGTGGGCTGAGATGGTATCACCCCTGAATTGTTCGACCCTTGCGTTGGAGGTTTTGCTGGAAGACAGCTGAGGTAGCAGAACAAATCATCCAAGTGCTTTTCAGCATCTTTTGTGCAAAATAACTACCTTTGTTTAATCAAGGCTCACTAGCTACCCCAGTCAAGCCATCCAAGTCTGTGCTGAAGAAGAGGAGGGATCCTTATACAATTCCTCAATCAACAGTAGGAGGGGTGGACTTCAGCTGAAGAATTAGCCAAGACATTATACGAGGAAAAGGCTTATACCTGTAGAATCTTGGAGCCATTGGAACTGCCAGCTTTCAGTTTTTTTGGTTTATTTTAATGATGGAGAAAAAATTTGGTGAGATTAGCACACTTAATCCAGCTTAATTCCAAAACCTGCATGGTTATCTTTGATTTACCTTCCTAACCTGCACCTTTTTCTTGCCCTGTGGAGAGGGCCTGGCCTTTGGAGGGTGCATTTCCTTCCATCTAGGATGTGAATAGCCCTGTGTGAGTGTGAGTCTTTTCTCTCGCTGTAGAAGGACCACAAACCATGTCACACACATAGATTGAGTATTACCCTTGGATGTCTGCAATTGGGAGGGATGAATTTGATCTCAACGCCTCAAACACACAATCACATATTGCCTCTGACAAAGTTATGTAAGTTATCTTTAGCAACCCCCCACTGTGTACCAAGCTGTATTGCATTCATTTGTGTGTATTGTGGTCTAAGACTGCATACACTGATGGTTGCCATGGGCCAGGTAATATTTGTTAGCTGAATAAACTATAATAACTGGATTTGGAATCTAATCCCTGGCTGAATGTGTGCCTGGACTATTTTGTTATTGAACTTCTTTATTAGAGTATTTGTGTGCTAAGAAACCAACATTAATAGATGGGAATCTGAGGTAGATAGATGTGATCTGCTTAGTTTAATATCCTGTCTCAAAGAGAAATTTGTTTAGGACAACAATATCTCATAACAAGGAGTGAAGAGGAAAGAGTTAATGTTTTCTTTTTTTTTGAAAGTATACCACTAGTCACTTTTGTGGAATGACTCTTCTGTCATGAGGCAGAGAGCTAAACTTCACTCTCAATATAACTCATTATTTTTGATACATTAATTATGAATCTTCTTGTTTATTTCCCTTCTGGGATAAACACTATCAATGTTTTCAAATCCAACTTCAAAGGAAGAAGCTCTGTTTACAAAAAATTCCTAAAAATATGGCTAATCTTAAAAGTATGTTCCAAATACAAACCCTTTGTTATCATAGTAATGTTACATTTATTAAAGCAGCATAGAAAAGGATGGTGTCAGAAAATAATGCTCTCTCTGTCCACTGACCTGACACCATTACCTTTACACTGAAGGTAGCTGAAGCTAGTATGAGAAAGTCTGTCTTATGTTTTGGAGGATGGGGACAGTGCAATATATTTCTTATAAAATCTGCAAGTTGTGTCGTATTTGAGGTTTTGAATGAAAGTGCTGCCCAATTCCACAGCAGTGGCTTAGAAATGGGTAACAGGGGAAGCATAAACCAGGCAGTGCAGTCACTGGAGGAACAAAGATAATCTACATATTTATGTGAATAAATAAGAGCAACTACTTCTTTTTGCTGTCTCAGTTGCTTCTTCCAATTATAGCATCCCTTTTTATCCATCTCAATCTTTTTCTTAATTAATACTGGTGAAGTCATACTCATCTATGTTGTCTAGACATTTTTTATATGTAAACATATCAATTATTTTAAAAATTATGTTTGTTATGATCCTGGCATATGGTGAGATGGCCTGAATACCCCTAGTAAAGTTTGACTGAGGCTGTATTTTGTGTACTGAAGACCTGGAAGGTAGGAATGAGTTCAGGCATTGGAAAGAACTGCTCAGGGAGAGGGTGGTGTTTAGGAAACTTTCCTATCCAACCATCCAGGAGCCACTCTGGCAGTCACAGCTGCACCACCTGAGCTGGGACCGAGGCCACTTCCCAGCTACACCCCCACACTCACACAGCCAGACCAGGATTCCCATAGCACAGTCTCAGATGTCTCAATTGTTAAAATAATTTAATCTTGGTGCAATAACAAAATAACAGCTCGAGCTGGTGCCTCCGAGGAGGGACCTTCAACAAAGACCCCTCACAGCCTAAGCACAAAATGTCTGTGAGTCCTTGGCTCCCCCACTAAGTGTCCAGTCCCTGGCTGGTGGCACAGGTCCCAGGCCCTTTGTTTGGCAGAGGGTGGAATTCCACGGCCTCTTGCCTGGGGCTCAACCTGCAGCTGCCCAAGCCACCTGCACTGAATGTGTTCCTCAGCAGTGGAACCACCGTCCCCAAAGTGTTCAGGAAAGGACTGGATGTGATGTGACACTTAGGGCCATGGTCTAGTTGGCAAGGTGGTGATCAGTCAAAGGTTCTACTCGATGGTCTTGCAGGTCTTTTCCAACCTTAATGATTCTGTGATGTTGTGAATTGGAGGAGTGGAGTTAGAACCCACATTTTCTATGTAATGAGCAGTGAGAGTTATGTGACCTTGGCTGTAGATGGTGGGGGGGTTGTGTGTCTATATGTATAATTAGAACACAAAAGTGTTTCCTCTGTAAAAACCTCAGACTTTTTTGCATCTCAAAGCTTTGACATTTCAATTAGAAGTCTCTTATGCCAATGGCGGCCTTTCAGATAAGTTTTTTATTTACTTGAGCACTGGCTCTCAATTTATTATTTCAGATGACAAAGAGTATTCAGGAGCATTAAAATGCATGTCAGGATGTTCTTTAAACCATAAGCTTTGTTTAGTTTGCTGTTGCACAGGCACAATGTTATTCTGAAAGGACCAAGACATTAGAGTAATTTTAAATTAGTTTTTACAGCTTCAAATATTTCTTGCATAGTGAAAGATGACTTTTTTTTACAATACAAACAAAATATTTGGAATTTGTTGAGGTGCATAAAGTTAAATATAAACTTGCTGATTCCTTGCAGAATTGTAGCCTAACAATTATTACATCCTGGAAAATTATTAGAGGTAAGTTCATCTCAAAACTTGTTTTTCAGTTTGGGAGATAGATCTGAGCTGCCTAAGTACTTGAGGAAGCATATTTTACATGAAAATTGAAAAAGCAGGTTTGATGGCATCAGGTTTTTTCCATGTATCAGCGTTCATTAAAAAAAAAAAAGGCCTTCTGATTGTCAAATTCTGTGTAATGAAGCCTTAGTCAAAATGTGGTAGCTATTACAAAAAGACAGGTCAGAAAGAGGCAACTCATGCCTAGCCCAGGGGCAAGTCAAAAGTTATTAGTACATCTGCCTATATACTGCTTAATTGTTGTTTTTCAAGGAGTCAGGAGATGCTACAAGGGGAATATCTTCCATAGCTGATGTTTCTGCTGCCATACCATAACTGTGTGCAGCAGCGACTGCACAAACCTTGTCTGAGGAGTCTTTACATTGTAAAGAGAGCAAAGGACCCAACCTTTACTGTGTCTTTGAGTAAAAACTCCCACCTTAATGAGCAAAGGGTTGCTTCTGCTGCTGTAGAATAACAATAGAGGTTGCTTGAATTTTTTATTAGGTCAGGGAAATTCAGGTTAAATGGCTGCAAATTAGACCGTGTTCAAACTTACGTTCTGTAAATATAATTCAACTTTTAATATGCATTTTGTAGATTTTTCATCATGGTTATATTATCTTGCTGCAAGAAAATAATTCTTGAAGGATTGCTACAGGGCTTTCTCTTCTGTCAGTGAAAATAAAAACATATTCAAACTAAGTTTGATGTGAAAATGCAAAATATATGTCCTTCATTTTATATATAAATGCTGAATAAATGCCAATTTTGCATGTTCCCTAATTAACTTCAATTTAACAAATATTAATTTTCTAAATCATGCACTTCCTTTCTTATTGATATTGTGAATAGGTGTGTGAAATATGTATTTTATTCAGTGCACATAGATGTACAGTTAGTTTAGTCCATAGTCATTAAGCAGTGGTCCATTGTTTGGGGAAGAAGCCATGGCAGTGTGCATCCATGTTAGTTCACATGTTTGGGCCCAGGCCTTGGGATGGCACAGATGATGTCTGGCTACCATTTAAATTGAAGGATTGGTGTTCCATTTCTGCCATTTAAATATGAGTGATAATTGTTAAAAAGATCCCAAGGATAACAAAAGAGCTTTTCAAGGGTAGTATCTGCTGTTAGTGTTGGAGAAATCACTGCAACTTCAGAGGTTTCTCAAGATTGTCTGAGATTTTGTAACAGTTCTCACACTTGCTCATTTACTTAGTGTTTTTAAAGATGCTAAAGCTGTATGGAAATGCTTATTAAATTGTCTAACACTGATAGAATGATAGTAGGAGACTTTAGTTTTAAGGTTTTTTTAACAAAGAAGAATGTATTTGACATATATCAGTATGATTGATCTTAAGATATCTAAGGATGCAATTCTCATATATATAGGGGTTTTTTTTGTTAAGACTTCTCTGCTGTTAACCAGTGGCTACAAGAATTGAAACCTTGGTAATAAATTTTGCAATTTTCATACAGGGAGAAAACAGTTCTGTTGTTTTGGTTTGGTTTTTGGTTTTGGTGTTCTTTTTTTTCTTTTTTGTGGGGGATTTTGTGTGTGTTTTTTGGGGTTTTTTTTTTTAAGATAAAGAAGAAAGGCAACAGCAATTAGTTCAGCTTGAAGCACTCTTCTCCATGTCTAGACAGTTTTAAAGTGGCTGAATCATTTTCTTTTAGCACAGGCCAGGTGAAGAGAGACCAGATCAACAGTGCAATTTGAGTGTGAAAAGCCATAACCTGGTTTTAGCAGACAATACTTGGTAACCCCACAACAGGTTGCTGTTTTCTGTTACTCTGCTCATGTATTTCCTGTGTATATGAAGTATTGATTCCTTCATCAAAATTCTCTGTAAGATGAGCAAACACCCTTAAATCTTGATAATACTTGGCTACTTGTGTTTCTCCTTTCTGTATTTTTACATTTCCATTTTGGATGTATTAGCTTGTACTTGACATGATGGGCTGATGCACTTGAAGGCCTTCTTTTTGCTGAACTTGGTCACCAAGATGTTTGAGACTGCAGTAGATGTTTGTTGTATTTGAGTGCTGTTGGACTCTGGACACAGAGTCCCCAGGCAGGTAAAAAAGGAAAATTTTTATTGCTAAAAATCAGGCCTTTTTAAGCAATTAGGCCTTTATCAGTTGCATATTTTCAAAGGACAGCAAATATAATTCAATCAACCACCATAAACCACGATGTGAGCGTGTGATGGTTACATAACTTGTTTTCCACGGTTATGTAACTTGTTTTCTACCTCTGTTCCAGCTGAGTCATTCCCAGAATCCTTTACTACTTAGCTGAAGAACAAGGAGTCAGCCATGATTTTACAAAGGCAACAAGGCCCTTACTCTGTGAGGCTTTGCCTGTCTGTAACAGGGTGCATTTTGCTGACCATGTTTTATTATTTATTGTACTCCAGAAGTAAATGCAGGCATGGTTCCCTGACATCACTATTTGGCAGCGAGGGCTAATGACAGGACCAATCTCCCAACCAAATCTTCTAAGCATCTCCTTGCTGATGGCTGATGCAGACCTGAGAGTTAGAAAAGAGCTGTGTCTGTTGTGAGAAGTGTCTGACTGAAGGCTGGCTTTCACAACGGGGAACTCAAATGGGCAGTGTGCTGCCTGCTGCTTTCACATATCCAAAGGTGTTATATCACAGACCATAAATGTGACCATTGACTGTACATCATGATTATGTCATATAAGTGCAGCTGGAAGAACATTTGTCTGGCATTAAACCAAACAGCTCAACTCTTTCAGACAGCAGCACACACATAACAGTTTCAGATCGTTCATCCATCTAGTTTTTGATATACTGTGAAAAGAAATGCCAGAATTTATGCACATGGCCACGCTGCTGACAGATTCCTCAGGATACTTTGAAGAAATCTGACAGCTCCAATTTAAGTTTACTAATGTGATAAAGTGTTTTTTAAAGGGTATAAACATTCTATACGGGAAGCTGCAGTCTTGCCAGTGAAAGTGTTTGGCTTTACGAAAACATAAAGAAAACAAATGCTCCTTCATAAAATAACATGGCTTTACAGTAATATCGTTAGAGAAATTTATATAGTTAAATCTGCTGAAGGAAGTAAAGGATTCCATTGGCCACTGGATTTCTGGGGCAAAATCTTGAAAGTCCAGAAATGTTTTAATAGAAGTAAGGTTAAATTGTGAAATTAAAAACCTAAAACAAAAAATCTTCCAGTTTTCTTTCTTTTTTTTTTTTTTTTAAATTTGATCCACTAATTAGACTTCATTCTTAATGGAAACACCTTTACAAAAGTCAAATCCAGTTGTTTAATCTTTTTTAATAATACTCCTTGGTTGATCTGAAAGTTTATATTCCAGCCCTCAAAGGTAGCAAGGTCTCCAAACGAAGCTACTTGTTTCAGGATTGTCTCCAGTTTTAAATCCAAGGAACAGGTTTAAAGATTTTTTTCAATCCTCTTGAATATATAGAACAAAACTGAGAGTACAGTTAGTGTAATGGCTTTATCCAAACATATGGAGGAAGGAGCAGTTCAGGAGAGAAAGCTGCTACAAATCTGTGGGTGTTGTAGTGTCCCCTATATGCCTCGACAGCAAGAAATAGGAAATTGATCTCTCCTTTACCATTCAGTTTAGTCCAATTTCCTTAATGCTTTTAACCTAGCATGGATGAAATAGATTTTTTTACCTGAGCTTGAGAAAAACTTAATGGCTGTTCAGGATAATTACTTGTTTGCTGCTATACTGTACTGCATAATGTCCTTTTTGGAGTAAAATCACATCTTAGAGTGATAACACTTAAATAACAATTACTGTGACTTTATAGCCATCAAAGGAAGGTAAACATCTTGTTGTTCTCCACTTCAGAGCTGCACAGTGAAGATAATCAATTGACTTGATTGTGTTGGGTGTAAATTTGAAACAACAGACAATGAAATAAACTTCTACTGTCTGCATTGAGTCAAGGGGTCCTCCTACCATCACTCTCGTTCACAGGGAACATCTGAAGTGACAGTAGAGGAGATATTAAAATAAATTGCCAGAAGCTGATGGTAATTACCCAGGAGGAGAAAGGAATTTAAGGATGAAATAGAGCTGCCTTGTACCAGTTGCTGAAATCTGCTGTGCCACCAGAGCACCAGAAAGTGTGCAATATACCTGAAAAGTGGAGGGGAAGGCAAGGGAAGATGTGTGATCTGTGAAACTACTCAGTAAGCCCAAGATTCAGAACTAAGTATTAGAAACAACTTTAAACAATAAAAATAATAACCAAAATTTATGTTGAAGGGATTCTGAATATTGGAAATATGTCAGAGGTGTTTTTGAGGAACCAACTAATATTTGAAAGAGAAGGATTTATTTGATAGTCTATCAGGATTTTCTGCTGGTCCTACTTTCCTTCTTCTACAGCTGCTTTGTGTGTTTCAGTGTTGGCACAGGAGTCTGTGGATGCCAAACATTTGCAGTGGTTTAAAAATGGATTAAGAAATTCATGGAAGAAAAGTTCACTTATGCTCTTAAACATAAAGCTGCCACTCTTGTTTTGAAAACTACTGAACTGCGAATTGGTGGACGATGGCAGTGCAGAAAAACTGAATGGCAAAAACTGTGGAGCAGAGATTTACTTTTCTATTGTAGTTTTTCTCAGAATCTATTCCTCTCCTGTCGTGGAGAAAAGACATTGATGTGAACCCTCTGTCATCACCAGTGTGGTTAATCTCATGAAAATCTGAAGAACATAAAATTGCAGAAGCCCTCCTAAGCATCTGCATCTTCCTCTGGCCAGTGCTTCCTCTGACTAAATTATTTTTTTTAAATATGAAATGATAAATTCACCCGATGTATTTTGAAGTTTAATGTTGTTCTCCAAATAGATTATTATTGAATGTTTGCTCTTCTATAACTGAATATTCTTAATGAAAAACTGCTTCAGCAGTATGATAGATGTATCACACAGTAAATGATCCTGTTCAGAAGGAGATGGACAAGAACACATCTGGATGCTCATGGAATGATTCAACATACTCTTTCTCAACCTTTGAATGGAATTCCCTTATAGTTTTTTCATGGCATGTTTGCTATATATTGTCTTTTTTAAGTGATGGATTCAATGGATGAACATGATATTGGGTGCTAAACTTTCTCATCACTTTCTAAATCTTCCCATTTCTTTCAGCAGATAGGTATGGATGCACTCTTCTCTGTGAATGTGACACCCATCTCTCCCCTGTTACTCATTCCTTTGTTGCCTCTTACAGCACACTCATCATTTTCACTTAAGCCTAGCTCAAAATTTAGCATCTAAATACAATTCTGATGGAATCGAAGTGCAGGAGAATAATCCTGAGAATGTCACTGAGTGAGCTGCAAACCCTGGAAGTTCAGCTCTTTTCTCTAGTGGAGTTCAGGTGCCCGGTGTTTTACTGCCCTGAAAGCCGAGGTGGCTCGGTCTCAGCTGAGCTGAACGTCTTGGCTCCTGCCTGGTGCCAGAGGCCGTGTGTGGATCACGCAGCTGCATCTCACTGCTCACCCCCAGCAGATAATGCAGCAGGTGAATTTAGCACGTGTCTAAAGTGTACTGACAGTGCTGCCCAGCTGCAGCTGCTGTGGCCCTTCCAAGTGGGAATGTTGCTGTAACCCGTGGGTAAGTGGTAACAGCATCTGTCCAGGCAGTGTCAAACCAGGATCATGGGACTGCTTTAGCTACAGGGAATCCAAGCCAGAGCTTGTGATTTTCAGAGAAATCTCCATTCTCCCAGGAGGGTTTCTAGTTTGTACTCAGTGATCAGTGGATATAAAGGTACTTCTGAAAGGTGGGATCAAATCCAGGATTTCGCCTTCCCAGATGATTCATGGAAGAGGGGACCTAGAGACAGGTCCTGCCACTACCCCTTCTTGCCTCTCTACATCTCTTCTTGCTGACTCAATGGACAGGTATTAGTGTATGTCCTTGTCCAGTTTGGCTTTAAGCTGGTAGGTGTCATGCTCTTCAACCTAGTGTGTAGCTGATCATATAGTGCAGAAAATAACAACTCCTACACTCCTTCCTCCAACTTAATCCCTAAAACAACCTATGTGATTTATGTCCATACAAAGGGAAACACTTAATTTGGGGGGAAGCTGACAATCCCAGCCTTCTTTCAGTGTCAATCTGGAAGCTTTTGCTCAGTCTCTAGAAGGAGGTGGTCTTTTCTGCCATTTTATGTAATTTACGTTAGGTGCACTCTTGATCCTCTGCCCTTTTCAGTGTACCAACAGGAGTTGAATTCCACTCCATATGCCTCAATCTTTACATTCAGAATGGGGAGTGCATTAAAAGAAGAAACAATAATAACAACAATTTAAAAGTACCAAAAATTTAACACAGACCTAAAGAAAACCAAATATATGCAGGTTTGCGTGTTTTACCCCTGCAATCTGGCATGTCTGTGCTGACATGATGTCTAAGAGTGTCTTTTCATCACGCTCCTGCTTACAGGGATGGCTCAGGAAGCCCTGTCAGGGCAGCTGGTTAGACAAACTTTTATGCTTCTAAAAAAGCGGGGTTGTTTATTCTGCTTTGGTGACTAGGTGTCTTGACTTCCCTTGTGGATGTGACCAAAGGAGCGTGTTGATAATTATGCTGAAATTCAATACAGGTTTTCATCCCCTTCTGCACTTCTAAAGTATTCCCAAGCCTTTTCTATAAGGAAACTAAATTCAGCTGTGGAAGTTTTAGAAGTAATTACATTGAAAATGCCATATAGTAGGAAGAAGATTTGAAAACATGGTTCAATATTTTGTTTTAAATGGATTTATAATTACATATGGGAATTCTTTGCTTCCACAGTCCTGAATGGGACAGGAGGAGAAGAATGACAGCATGCGTGGGAGTATTGATTTTAAATAACTAGACTATTAAATGATAGCAAAAAATGTATCACTTGGTAGATACCTCTAAGGATGATATCACTTTCATCTGTCACTGTGGAATGGAAATAAGTTTTAGACTTTAGCTTTTGATATAGATTTTATGGACTTTTTTGCCTTTATAATTGGATTAGAATTGCTGCATTTGTAACCTTTTTAGTGACTACTCATTCAAGTATTGACACACGTACGTGTTTTATCAGTATCACCCTTGTGGCTCAAAGGCTTGGTCTACAAAAATAGGCTTTCAAGACATGTCTCTCAATTACTGCAAACTTCTAGAAAACATATAATTTACAATAATATTGATTTTCATTTTTTTCCTTTGAATTTAGCAACATCTCTTCAGGCTGACAGTGCTGGCTATAAAAACCCTTTGTTCGAGTTCAGATGGAATCATAATTCATAGAGTCTCCCTGGATGATACTTAAATCATGTTAGTCTCTCTGCAAAGTATTTTATGACTGTTATTAGAGTTGAGAGGCATTAAGTTGCCTGTAATAGTTGTAACCAGTGAAAACTGCAGAAATTTGCTTAATAAAGCTACTTTCAAATTTATGTTGAATTAATATCATTATTACACAACATGTTGAAAAAAGTGGTTATGGTATTGTGAGCTATTGGGTCTTTAAATTTAATTTTATTTTTAATGAGAAAGAGGGAAAATTCATTGGGGAAGTGACTTTATTAAGAACAGTTTCTAATCATTTTTTTACGTTAAATATTTGAAAATAAAGGAAACTTCTCTTAGAACCTTTTTGTTCACCAGCTCCTAATTCTCTCTAATTTAGAGATTCGGTAATTCATGATGAGGAATAGCATCTCATAGATACAAAGCACATTGGAACTGGAGAGTAGACACATATTTCATCTGGATATATGATGACAGTCTGAATTTTCATGTGGACACAGTATGTATTTGAGTTAGTAGAGAGGCAGTTCTCAAAAGCAAAAGCAAACCTTTTATCCAAAATGCTTAACTGATATGAGAGTAATGTTGATCCAAAGGTGGCCTATGTGATCTTAGAGTAATTTGTTTTAGTATCTATGCACAAGATACAAATAATCTGTTTTTTTCTTTGATGTGAAGAAAACCATATAGCTCTCCGGTATTAAAGCATCAGGATTTAGATTATGTACAATGCCACCAATAAGGAAGTATTAGCTTCCAATATTTCAAACAATTTTTATTATAATTTTAAGTAAAACCTGCTTCCCAACTGCAGTTTGTTCTTTATGTTTTGCTGAAAATAGCTGAGCTCAGCTGGGGAAACCATATCTTTATGAACAGTCCTGTTAACATCAACATTTGGGGGTAATTATGCTACAGAATAACTGAACAGTGGTGGAGGCTCATTCTCAGGGGGTTCTTTAGGGGTGGGAAGCACTTTTTGTTTTTTCCCTCTTCCCTCCATCCTCTGCTGTTTCCAGTGGCTTTTGTTGGTTGTTTGGTTTGGGGTGTGGAGAGATGGTTGTCAGCCTTCCTCTAAGCTCTAAATATGTTTCCTTTTATATAAATGGAACTTTACACACATGAATAATCTTTTTTAATTCAGTGGGGACTACCTGTGATTTTAAACTGCAGAGCACCCTCATTCTCTGGGGCAGGGATTACTTCTCATGAAGTGCAGAGCATATTGTCATCACTCTAAACAAGTAAACTACAGATAAAATATGGGGCTTAGATTGATGAGTGTGCAAAAGGGTACAGATTTTTTTTTTTTTTTTTTTAATGAAAGAAACCACTGCTTTCTCCCTTGTGTTTGAATACTCAAAACAGGCTAAGTAAACTTGTCTTAAACTTTCCAAAGTATTTTTTTTTGGAAGGAAGACCAGGCTTCATACATACCATACATCATACAAGATGTATGCTTTGAGGAGGTGTATATGATGGAAAAGACCCAGTTAGAAGTAAAAGAAATGCTATTCCAACTTGTCCTTTAATATCCATCCCCAGATGCTGCTCTGTGAACAGCTCTAGTGGTTTTCACTTTGAAAAGTCTTGGTTTCCCCTAGTTCCTGGCATGCCGAGGCTCTCTGCACTCCACATTCTCCTTCTGGCTGATACCTTTCTGATAAAACAGGCTTTGGATAGAAATATGCTGGCAGAAATTCTGGTGGTGGTGGCAGCAATCTGTATTTGCAGTGGGGAGAGTCAGGTTGGGCTTTTTTAGTGGAGAGAGTGGAGGTCATTCCCCTTGGAAACGTGGATGAAGTGTGACTGCATTTGTCCTTTTTGTCTGTTTGTGTTCCTGATGTACTGCAAGAGTCTTTCCTACAGCATTTCTGAGGTGTGCATCTCTCACAGGACTCTATCCATGCTGCACACACACCAGAAATGACCTCTCACTGAATCAAAGGCAGGCTATCCCCAGAATAATCCATCTTTATACCCTAAAAATGCTTTTTTGAAACAAGTTAGGTAGGCAGTAAAGGGGTGTTTTCTGGATGCTGATGTGTTGTCATTCCAGCCCTCCTCTCCGTGAGGTGCTGGGTGTAATCAGGTGGAGGTTTAGGGCTGTGAACTTCCAGCTGCTGCTGTGGGGCCCTGCAGGTACCAACTCGCTTGGGTTTCTTACAGCGTGTGGTGATGGTGGCAGCAAGCACCTCTGACCTCTCTTTTTCTCTCTCCTGGTAGCATTCCCAGGATATATACAGTGCAAACTTGGCAGCACTGGCTGAAAAAACTCAGGCTGATCATTTAGGACATTCATGGGATTGTTTTTAATCTTTCTGTGAAGTTTGTTTTCAGGTTACAGAAGGTTGCAGCAAGAGGCAGATTGGGAGTTCAGCAGCAGATGATGCCTGCTGCAAAGGGGGCTGAGGACATTAAATGGGGATAAAGAGAAAAATAAGCTGCAAGTCCCTTTTGAAAGCTTATGAAGCCATAATCCATCTGTACTGTAGGTTTTTGTGGTGTTTAGAAACCCATGTCAAGGCAGCTTTTCCAGCTTTGGATACTGGTGATGGCATAAAGCTAAATTAAAAAAAAAAGTGTGATGTTGTAGTAACTCTAGTAGCAGAAAAAGTTGAAGCCACAGGGGTGAACAACAGCTAACATATCAAAGTGTAAAGTATGTTTTATCTCAGTTCTCAGTCCTTTTGTAAGATATTAATGGTTTATTTGAAATGCAAATGAGAAAGGATGAAATTTTATTGCAAAACTGTATTCCACATCAAACTTTGATGTCTGATTATACAGAAAGAGCTTCTAAATTTTTTTGCAGTTTTCAAAATCAGCTCAACATATTCTTAAAGGGCCTGCATTTAAGATAAAAGACTCGGTAAGCAAACAGCAGTTGCTGTTTTAAGTGCACATTCCTATTCTCCAAAGCATCAAGCAGGGGAATCATTAAGTCTCCTTTGTTTAAATCGAGTTGAAGGAGAGGGCGGAAGGTGAGTAAAGACATTGTGGTAATTTTCTCAGAGACTATTTTGTACAGCCCTTTTGTACCACCTGACTGGGAATCAATAGTACTTTATTGGAAAACAAGCAAGCAAAATGAAAACCCGGGACAGCTCCTGAGCACGGCTGCTGTCATTGCCATTAGGAAACAAAATCTTCCTCTAGCTTTCAACATTTACACAAAAGGACAATGCTGCTGTTGAAATTTTACTTTAAATTTGACTTCTTTTCAGGACCTTTCTAAGATGTTGTTTTGATTATATTATTTTACAGAAAGCATGGCCTGCTGTTTTTGTGGAATATTAATCCCGTATTCTTGTATGTGCTGTACTACTAGAATAACTTCTACTGGGAAAGATTTAACTTTTCTTTTTTTTTTTTTTTTTTTTTAAAGTCAGCTCTGTATTCTCGCTTCCTTCCCTCTTTTCTTCTTTTTCTTCCATTCCCAACTTCAATTCTTTACAACAACATAAATATCAATGAAATTTCAAAGAAGTGGAGAAGGGAAATCTTAACTGACATTGTCTCAGAGAAACACTTGATCAATTTGGTTTGCACGTTGAGTGTCTTATTTGTGTACCCTCCTGAAATCTGACCACAGGACCAACTCAATAAAGTAGTAGAGAATTCAAAGATGTAATTCAAACTGGAAGTTGTCAGATTAAATGAAAGCTTTTTTTCCTAAGAAAAGAAAAAAATAATTGACAATTCTTCAGAAAAATGTGACAAAGCTGTGAGAATCGTGAATGGAACAACATTGATTTTGAAGTATTGTCATCAAGATAAACATTGTTAACCCATTCTGATAATCCTCTTTTTCTTTGGTTTAGTAATGATCACTTTACAAAACTGACTTTAAGCCTGGGAGGAAAATGTCCTAAAATTATTATCGTTATTTTTTTCTTTCTCACGCTTTTTTGTTACCTTTTTTTCTTTACATACTTAGAAATATGAATGGATGGACTTATAAAAATTATTTGAATAGGATTCCTCAGACCTAAGGTGCAGATGTAAATATCTCTGTTAATTGTATGTGGCGGAAGAAACTGCATTTTTAGGATGCAGTTCAATTAATGGAATGCATGTCTGAATTTGTGCCTTAAAGTGCCTATTTCTCTTCATTACACAGAGAAGCTTGGGTAACTATTTCAGGTCCAGATATTCATGCAGATGTTTAAATTTAGAAATTAATTTTATGCTGTAATTTGACAGCATCCAGTCAAAAATAGACCTTGGCATCAGTGTAGACAGCTAAATTCAGGGTTCTGTGTACTGTGCAACAGCTGCCAAGGAATAAACAAATGTTCAGAAGTTATAAGAATGAGGGAGGCGGAAATGCTGAGAATGCTATGGCTATGATTTTATTAAAAACCCAAGAAAAAAAACTTTGTCCTCACCTGAGATTCTGTGTTTGGTTCCAGTTGCTGCATCAGAAAGATACTGGAGAGAGACAGAGAGGGTTTGAGAGGGAAGATGAGGATGAGGTGTTTATGGAGAAAATATATCACACAAAGAGCCTGAAATGCCTTGGACTATTTAAGGAGAGATGAATAAGAGGGAAACAGTAAAATTAGCCAAAGTAGTGATTACAGTAAAGAAAAGCAGGATGTGAATTTGTATTTTATTTTTAAAGCTTGAATAGAAGAACAAGGAAACACTGATTGAAACTGGAAGGGGGAAACAAAAAACTGATGGAAGAAAAGACCTTATTCATACATTGCATAATTAACCCATGCAGTCATTTCCCTAGGATGGTATTGAGGCTAGTGTTTTACCAGCCTTGGAAAAAGGGACTGGAAATATATATATGGGAACAAGTGAAGCATCTACAGCTATGATAATGTGCACCATCCCCCCTCAAAAACAAGAGAGTAGCTTTGAGTGTTTTCAAAGTAATTTCAGAACTCCTGGAACAGCCTGACTTTAGGATGATTTCAGATTTCACCACTTTTGAACCAAGTATAAAGTAAATGGTTTTGAGGAATTTTTTTTCAAAAGTTAATTTATTTATGCAAAATAGATGTACTGTTTGAAACCATGAGACTGGATATTGCTTGGTTATCATCTGCTCTCATTTATTCAACTTTATGCAAAATCCATTGTGGCCCTCTGTCAGAATGAAGGCATATTTTTGTTTGTGATATATTAAGAGCAAAATAGCAGTGATATTTCAAAAAGAGTGGGGTAAATCAGTTTCAGTATATTGTCTGGCTGGGAGATGAGCTCAAAGGAATCTCAAAGCAATTCAAGCAGGTTGCAGCCTTTAAATGCTAATTGGGTTTGTCTGCAATGTTATTGATAGAGCCTCTAAGGAAGAGAATGAGAATTCATTATTCTCATACGAATAACCAAAAGAAGAGGAAGTGAATTAAGGGGAGATGCACTTTTTCTTCCTGAATTCCAGATCTCTCAAACCTATTTCACTCACTCCAATCTTGTGTCTAGTGGCCAATATAATGCTTTAGATTTAGTTCTGTTTATAGGTCATTAAATATCTGTTGCAAATATCAGTCACTTTCTTTACTTAAGCAGCCAGCAAATATGTGATCTCCTGCTATTGCTCCAGTTGTGGGCTGAAATGGGGCAATGCAGTCTGCTTCTGTGTCTGCTTTGGTCTGCTACACAGGGTTTAGAATAGGTATCAGGGCGAAAAATCATGGAAAGGGCTATAAAGCATTGGAACAGACTGCCCAGGGGAGGTGGTGGAGTCACCGTTCCTGAAAGTGCTGATAAAGCACGTGGATATGCCACTAGAGAACTCTGTTTAAGGGTGGGTGGTGGTGGTGCTACGTTGATGCCTGGACTTGATCTGAAAGGTCTTTTCCAACCATAACAACTCTGATTCTATGGTTGTGTGAAGTCCAGTTTCTCTGAGTTAAAAACTAAGTTTTCTGAAAGTCCAAGGATCGTTTTAACTAGGATATGCAATTGAGGGGCTCCTTGAACCCTCTCAGGTGCCTCCATGCTTTTTTTTTGACCAAGGATATCTGGAATTCCTGTCCTGGCCTCATTGCCCCCTCCTCTTGGTGGCATTACATTCTGCTGTGTGATTGCCTGATTCTCACTTCAGCTGGGACAGGATTTGGGCTGTAGAGGATTGGTGTGAGAAGGTAACAGAGCAGCTTTCTGCATTCATTTTGTGGTTCATGGGGAAAAAGAACGCGGAGACCATTTCCAGACGGGTATGACAAATATGTATGGGGTAGAACTCTGATTAGAGGTGGTGGGAAGCAGCAGGAAAGGAACTTCCTGGAACTAAACCATGAATGTTTTTGCCTCCTAATCAGGAATGACATTCTGGCTGTGTGCACGTCTCTCCCCTTTCTCAGTACAGTTTACTGTGGTCCAACCCTTAACATTATTACCAACCGAAAATTTACAAGGAACTGCTGCTGCTGTGAGGGTCAAATTGGGTTAGAACGGGACTTAGAATGAGCAAGAGGGAGTTTAAAACTGGGAGCCATGGGCTGTATTCATTAGTGCATACCAGCTGCTCTGTTTTGATGTGAAGGGTATAAAAACATCATCAGATCAGGAGATTAAACTGTTTATGGCTGCTTTCTCTTATTTTCAAAGAGACTGCCATACTGGTGAATCCCTGTAATTTTGAGACTGGTTTTAAAAAAGGCCATTCATCTTTTAGATTTATTTTGTTAAACCCTGGGAAAATGGATGTCCTTGAGGGGATTATTATTTTTCACAGACTTGCAGTAAAATCTGGAGAGCACCTGTAAAGTCTGTGTTAGATACTGTATATATGTACCATGGGTAACTGTGCCCCAAGCATCTTAGGAACCATTTGCTGAAATTAATCTTGTCCCCCCTCCCCCTAATTTCAGTAATTATCTTTCTATTAGCTTATTTTTTTCATAAAACAAATTTAAAACAGAGACTGCAAATTATCAGATACTCACTGCTGAAGTGTGCTAATTTTTTTTTACATTCTTTTTTTTTTTACTGTGGGATTGGAATAAGCAATATAATTGTGCTCCCCTAAGCCAACCCAAAGAGGATCTTCTTCTGGCTGGGCAAAATTTAGTGACCTTCTCCACGGCACTGCGGACCAGAGCCCATATGTATTTCTTGGCACACCCTCACCATCTTAAATTTAAAGCAGAAGAAGAACAGCAAAAATTGTAGTAGTACAGAATTTTTTTCCTGAGTGATTCTGGTTTCCTCCTTGTCACAGCCCCTCCCAGCTGCTTTTCTGGGGTCTCTCCAGCCATTCTGGCCATATTTCTTTCTTGTATGTTTTCATACTGTTGATAAAAGGTATAATGATGCCTGCCCCTGAAAAACTATCCAGCACAATAGCTCTTTATCTCTGTGCATTACAAACCTGTCATCTGGGGCCTTGCGTTAAATTCCTTAAATTCTTTTGTGGGGTGGATGCACAGTAAATAAAGCCTGGATTTGCAAGGGTCTTGAAGAGGTCTTGTTTCTTAGGACTTCCATGGGATTTAATGCTGGTTATCTCCCCTGAAAATCAGTCCTTGTCTTTCCAGGCCCTAATGCATATGTGTTAAGCTTAGTGGGAACTAATGCTTGAAGTTTTTAAACCTTCTTGCCACCAGATGCATAATTTCTAAGGTAGTAATAATAATAATAATTTTCTCTTAACTTATCCATTCTCACAGGAATATGTATTTAATGTACTTTTGTCTCTCATGCTCTATTATTAAGTACTAAACCCATGTCATTATTAAGTGAAGAATGATAATGTAGTTTAACAAAATGCAAAAAATTGTAAGTGTTTCTGCACTCACATCCCAAGTGATGGATATTTCAATATAATTGCTATGCAAGATGTTATATTTATTTGGTAGCTGACAAGTGAAAGGAGAGTGGATACATGTTTAAGCTGATCTTGGTTTGAATTCTGCAAGCACGGAACACAAACAGCCCGATTCATTGCAGCTCTTCGTGTTACAGTTTCTGAGGAGAAAGTGTGTTCAGATGAAAGAGGAGAGAAAGAGGGTTATAGGGTAGGGTTACAACTCTGTATGGAACCAAACTCTGTAACTGATGAGGATACTTGACCAGGTTTTCCTTGAACTAAACTATAGGCGCATATTAATCATAGTAGATCAATTCTGTCTAACAGGCAGTTATAAGTCATCTATAATCAGTGTGTGATTATGTTTGTATGTATATAAATCAATGAAAGATTTAAAATTTACATCTGCACCAGAGGAAATGTTTCAGAATGAAGATTTAGGACACACGTATTTAAAAACAGAAGTTGAGTTAAAGTGAAATAAAAGAATGACCCCGTGTAATAATCTGTGCTCTGCTGTTGGTGTGCTGAGAGGAAAATGGGCTGTGGCAAATGTTAAGAATTAGATGATGAGCAGCCTGGTTATCTTAAATTGTTGGTGCTCCTCTCGTGACCAGCAGGCCCCAGAGCACGGCTGCTCGGCCTGTACAGCCAGCAAAGCACCTGCCTCTCCTTTTTCAAAATGCTTGTTGCTAATTGCTGCTGAACTGAACCCTGGCATAGAGTTTTTCAGAGGGTTTTCTGGGCCACTTCATGTTGAAGCTTTTGGATACTATCTATGTGCCTGCTTCATGGATAGTGTTTTAGTGTTCCTTTGGCCCAGTTCACCAGGCACTGGACTTACGGAGCACACAGAGCGCATTTCTTTTTTTTTTTTTCTTTTTGACACTATTTTAAAATGTAAATGATATTAATGAAAATTCAATTAGAAAGTAGAATATTACTGTATCTTCTTAGTGCCCAGTGTGCCAAGTGGTGGAAACTGAATGCAAGTCTCTTTTAAAGTGAACTTAAAGTAAAATGAAACATATTTCACCAGTGGAGTACCAGTGATTGTAGCTCTAAACTTGCATTTATTTCCTTTAAAAATTAATAACAACAAGAATAATATTTTTTTTTAAATAATTCATCTTGGGAATGAAAATACCACAAAAAAACCTTTGCTTTCCTATTCGTTAAGTCTTAAGAATCAGCAGCAATAATTATAGATATGTTCATGGTGGCATTAATGGAAATTTCAAAATTATTGTTTACTCTCTTTGAAATAGATGACCAAAGCTTTCCTTTACAACCTTTGGTTTTATCTTCAAGGGAGATTTTTTCTTTTCATTGCTTTCCAAAGGGACACATAACAAACTGGCAACATTAGGAGAGAGGTTCATTAAACGAGAATATGATAGTGTTTCAAGGTATTTAGAATTAGCTGTACACACATAAAGTGACTATCTGCTCCATTATGAACCATATATTGCAATTAATTGTGTGGCCTTTGAGAATATTTTCAGCCATCTGGATGCCTACAAAATGGTGGAAGAGCTTTATATCTCCAGGTTAAAAAAAAAAAAAAAGGTAAACTTGATCTTAATATCAATTAGGACTTTAACATCTGTTTCTAGAACTAATAGTCCATAAACATCGGAATTCTCAATCTCAGATGCTAAAGGCTGTAACATTTCTGGCTTGTTTTTGGCAGTATAAATATTATGCATCCTGACCTAAAGTAATCATCTAAGATGACTGGTAAAAGTTGCCCTTTCAAGGTGTCTGCCCCTGTGCCTCAGCATTAGAGAAAAATGAGGGTTTTTTGTCTTTCTAGATTCCTGGGGTGAAATCAGATTAGTTCCAGTGTAACTTCCAAATTGCAGTTTATTTAAAAAAAAATAAAAAAGCAAAGAAATAAAAGGTAGTGTGAAGTGGCAATGGATATCTCATAGCAGGTATAAGTCAAGCGAAAATCTTTTAAATCACCCTGGCTGTGGAATTAGTGCTGCACAGGGAAGGGGCAGAGGAAAAGGTGTTTGGAAGTAGTTAAATCAGACAAACAGTTATAACTGGAATGCTACATTCTTAGGTATGTTTGGTTTCTTTCCCTGGTTCCATTTAGGTCTGGACCCCAGTGAGCCATGCAGTAGGGACTGTCTTGGCTGTTTAAGTTGAACCAGTTTAGACTGATTTTTTTACAGCTCCTCAAGCGTAGATGCTGATGATTCTATGCTGCAAGGGTAATTACCATTTTCTCACCTTAAGAGAACTTTCTCTAAATAAATTAGAACACTTCTATATCCATGCTTCTTTCTCAGTGATTTACCGTATCCCCAGTGTATTTGAATTGTTTATTAACCAGATGCTACCTAGATTAGAAAGGAAAAGGTAATCTACCATACAACATGACCCAATACTGGCTTAAAAATGAACTAAATTCATTACAAACCGTGGCAAACAACATAGGCTTGTCCCTTGGGCTTTGCACAGAAAGTTTCACACAGAGCTTATAAATGTCTATCTCTGTGTCTGTTCGTACACATGCTGTTTTGTATAATGAGGTGTCTTGTCAATCTTGGACAAAGTTGAGATAATTTTTTAGGGAAAAAGCACAACAATTTCCTTCCCTTTTTGGATTTTTTTTTTTTTTTTTTTTTTTTTTTTTTTTTTTTTTTTTTCTGTTATCATGGCATTCATGGGGAATCAAATAAATAGTTCAGTAGAAATTCTGGAATAAGATCTGGCTCCCTTCTGCATAGATCTCTTATGTGTTTAAGATTTCATGAAGCTTTAAGGTCATGTGAATAAAACTGCAGACCCTGATTAAGGTTTATAAAGAAATTAAGGGACCAGAGGAAGTGGGCAGACTTCTTGTAGAATTTGTGTAAATGTTTAAACAACTTGGTGATTAAAACGAAAGTTTAGCTTAACCATTCTGGGCACTGCTGGAGCTCATTCTAAGCACATATTTGTATTTGAGTGCTTTCAGTATCTTCATAAATCTGACTACAAGAGCTAAAACCTGCAATAAATGTATCATTTGGGGTTTTTTTGTATTAAATTATTTTAATTTACAGTCCATAGGTGCATGCAGACCACTGGAAAGGCTTAGGAAAGATTGAGTGCTAGGTCAGCAGCCAAGACTCACATGTTCATTTGTGTTAGAATTTTAAATTCCTATGGTACCATATGAAGTATTTCAACTTTATGCCACAGAAGCTACAGGAAAAGACTCAGTGCCCACCTGATTAATGTGCAGTATATCAAAAAAATGCAAATGAAATATAACTACTATAGGTTTTGTGTGATGACAGTACGGATAGTAACATCGTAGTAACATAATTCAAACACCCTCTTGGCATTTGTGTGGCATTAAAATAAAATGCTTGTAGCCTCTGTGCCTATGTTGTTGTTAAACCTTGTTACAAGCACTAAACTTAATTTTTATTCTTATTGCCCAGTGTTACTCCTAATGTTTCAGACATTTATTTTGATCTTTCCTCTCTCTTAAAAAGCACATAAAACGTTGCAATGTTCAAGATCAAACCAACAGGATGGAGAGGGTTCGAATTTGGTGAAAAGCATTCACTTGTTTTCAACAGAAATAGAAAGTCTGATGATAGTCATTATTTTTGAAACTGCTGTGTATATATATCAGAAAGGCTAAACTATTCTGTGATTTTATGAATATTAGGTATTATAAAGCGATGCTTTTCTTCCTGGTGAAGTTCTAATGTCAACATGCTTTTGTGATGTTATAAGCTTCTGTTTTTTTCTGTGGAAAGCCTAACAGATGTGTTTATTTTCAATTTTTTTATTCACAAAGGTGTTCAATTATTTATATGCTACTTTGCTTCCCATCATAAAGCTGCTCAATGAACAGATTATGAAGGCTGTTGTGTTTGTGGAACAGAATTCTGTTCAGTTTTTCTGTTCTTTTATCTCAAGCCTCTCTCATCTCATCTATCCTTACTACTGCTGCTTCTGTCTTTACTACTGCTGCTTCTCCTGTGTTGTGCTCATACCTTTCTGGCCATCGTCTTCTGTTCTCTTTTATTTCTTCTCTTTTCTGTCTACAGAAGTTCTCCTAACCTTCCATTGCCTAATCATAGTTTTCACATTTTATTTTTATTCATGAATTTACAGAAAAAAGGCAAATTTTCACCCACAAAAATGGAGGCAGGTAGAAGTAAAATTCTTGTTTTCCACTTAAAACATTTATAGGTACTCATTCCCTCTTGACCCATCTGCTGAGCAGCTGGACATTCAGTTGTATACTCTCTTTAGACCTGGTGTTTCTTTGCTGCTTGTAAGTTTAAGCAAAGTTTCTTTATCCTGTTAGCAGAAATGTCCAGCATGAAATACTGTCATTAGAGACAAAAAAAGTAAATGATTAATATATTTCTGTATTATTTATTTTCTTTCTGCAATTTGAAAAACTAACTCTTGAGAATTTCCAATGAAGAAATTAAATGTCTTTGAAGGCTCTGCTGACCTCAGAATTAATGAAGTAAAACCATTGATTTAACTGGGGATACTGCCATGCCAATTAACAAACAAATTAGTTTGTTATATAGATAATCTAAGGACAGTGAGAAGATCTGAAAGAAAAACTCAAGTTGGTAATTTCTTTCTCAAATCAGGGTGTGTAGCAGTACCCACTAATCGGCGCATGAATTTTTTCTCCTACTGCAGTACATTGATGCAGACACTGGGTTGAAATATTTATAAATGTGACATAATTTTTGGTAAAATATGAAAATCAGGAAGATTCTATTTGTGGCTATCTAGAATCTATGTGATATTGATATTTAGAATCTATTTCATTCTAAAATGTAGGCACTCACTAATGAGAATTCCCTTTTAAATGTGGTAAACACACATGAGACCCTCTACTATATCTGAGTGTGAGAGAAAATTTCAATGAGGTGCCATTGATATTCATTGGCTTTTACTAGCAATCCATGGAAAAGGTTTGCAGCAACATCACATATTAGCATATGGGTTTTTTGGTTTTCCTTGTATTGAGAAAACCAGTAGTTCACAGTTTGATCTAAAACTCCTAAGTTGTTGACTAGTTTTCACTCTTCTCATGACAGAAAATTAATCAAGACAAATCTTTTCAGACTAGTGTTAGCAGTTAGAATATTTTCTGGGTTTGATGGTTTGTTGGGTTTTTACCCAAAGACATTTGCAAAAGAAGATTGGCTAGCTGGAATTGAGAGCAGATTTCTGAGCAGTCACGGAATGGTGAAAGTTGAGCTAAAGGTAGGAAAAAGGAATTTGCAATAATAGTTTGACAATGTAGTATATTGGAAAGAATTGAATAATGTGACAGGAGAATATCTTAGATTTGACACACAGTGCCTGCACAATGCAGATGCAGGATAGGAAGGTGCCTTAGAGAAATAAAGGATAAACCAGTGCCATCAACTATACAGGAGCTCTAAATCTGCTGAACTTGGAATTTTATTTAATAAAATAGGTATTTTACTGAATAAGCCTCTTACTTAAGCGAGAGTTTAGTTGGGTTTAGCATGTAAACAGTTGAGATTTATAACAAATTAATGAGAACAATTTTAAATTGATTCAAGTTAAACCAGTTCAATTTCTTTTGAAGACTGAATTTCAGATGGGTCAACTACTGGAATGAAAGATTAGGACAAGGTTTTTACACAAAGAGAATTTCCAGATAGTTGGCAGTTAGGAAAATCAAGCTTCATATTGGTGGTTAACTCAGAGGTATAAACTTTGTTCTCTTTTTCTCTCTTCATCTTAGTGACTTGCCCAGGGTCATTCTGTGAGTCAATGTCTGAGTTGGAAATAAAACTGAAGAATTATTACTCCCAGTCACAGGCACTAACCACAAGACAATCTTTCTCCTCATTTCCCTTTTAATGGACTACACTTGCATTGAGCATTCCACACCAGTCAACAAGGGAAAATTATTGGCTACAGTTAGACAAGCGTACTAAAGAGTACCTTGGAGTTTATGGATGAAAACAGCTATAAAAATGCTCAGTTTTATTATTATTATTTATTGTTTGCAAACATGGAGATTCAATAAAAGTTAACAGATAAAGGAGGCCCAGTGCAGGACTTAAGTTTCCCATTATTTCTCTTTTGTTCCAAAAGCAATGTGCATTAAAATATTTAGTAGAAAGAGGTTGTTGCCAACATTTTTTTTTACAATTATTCTTGGAAAAATATATCAAAATGTGGAAGAAGTCATTATGAAAAATTACCTTAAATTATCCTGTTTCCATTCTTAGCTTCTCTTCTTCACCTAGTAATTGTTACATAGGTCTCTGCTAGGGATATAAAACAGGACCTATTAGTGAAATTAAGAATACTTGTAGTCCTGAGTAATCTGTGAAGGGTTTTCTTTCATCACCGGATCATTTTCTTTTGTCTGAATGCCAGCTCAGTTCTCCACACTGAGGTCAGTTCTCCAGTTTTTCAGTTGATTTGCCTTTCTGTTGTTGCCAGTCAGTAGGAGTGAGTGGTGCAAATGAACTGTATTATCAAGTACCACTCAACATGGGTAACCCATAAAAAGTAATGGCCGTGTTTTTCTTTTGGGCATTCCATTAAATTAAATGTGAATCATATTTGACAGCAAACATTTACACCATGAGTTGAAATTATTGGGAATGGAGATGAAAAGCTAAGGTTAGTAGATTATGAAACTTCAGTCTTACTGCACAAGTTCAGCAAGGATATCACAGCATGGCCAGCACACTGGGCACACACAATGGGGAAGGCAGGAGAAAGGACTGTCTGCTTGAAGACTTAGGCACAAAATAAAAGAAATGTGTCTGCATACTTGGCAGAACCTGGCACAGGCTGTAGGGCTGCAACAAAAGCAGCTGAACACCAGGCAGCAAAGCAGTGTTGGGTTTGCTTATCAGTCCTGTAAAGGAGCTGCAGGGGTGTGCCATGCAGAGAGAAGAGAAGAGAAGAGAAGAGAAGAGAAGAGAAGAGAAGAGAAGAGAAGAGAAGAGAAGAGAAGAGAAGAGAAGAGAAGAGCCTACATGCAGTGTGTGATAATGGGGCAGCCCTTTATCACGCTCAGGAATTACAAACGAGCTCCATGAGGAGGGGACCTACCCCCATGCATTCAGGGTGCTAGAAGAGCACTGAATTGATTAGAGAGGTGACAGAGAACATAGATTAAGTTGCAAAACAAGGTGGCAATGGTATAAAACACTTATTGATGCTTGCAAGGGCCACATCTCCCTGCAGAAGCCAGTGTGTATCTTTTAATTCAGAATCTCCTTGCCTTTGTGGAAGCATCTATGAACGAGCCCCGGGTGGTGAAAAGGGGAATAGGTGCTGATAATAGATAAGATGCTGGTGCTGCTAAGCAAAGGTAAATAAATTAGCATGAGCAAGCAGTCCAGCAGTGCCACTGCAAAATTGAGACAGGTACTGTTGAATGCTCTTCTATTCCTGCAAAAAGGGGCCAAAATTGCAGTTTTGTGAGGCACTGTACAAGGGCTGTGCCTGGAACTATGTGGAACTTCTTGTCACCCATCATGTTCACCCTCTGTTTTTTCAATTTAAAGGACTCTTCTATTTCTGTTTGTTTATTTATTTATTAAAAAAGGATTAAGAGTATAATTGACCTCAGTTGACCAAGAAACAGGAATTTTAAAGCCTTCTATTCCTGGGTCATTAGTGTGACTCATACACTTAAGTTTTGTTTATTCTTAAATGCTAAATCCCAGTAGAATGAGGAAAAAAGCAAGCAAGCCTCAGAACCTAACACAAACTACAGACAAGTAGCAGAATCCAATAGCAAATTTCAGGCTTCACTTGACTACAAATTAATTCTGCATTCTAACTGTGCTCTCTGGTTCATTAACATTCCAGTTTCTTTTGTGTTTTCTGAGCATTGCATTTAACTCTTAACACATCCCTCTTTCTTTCTGCATAGCCTCATTCCACCACAACATTCCAGTAGCAGGCACCAGGCTTAGAGAAATGCAGGTTTTTTCCCTCTTTTTATTACCTCACCTCCAATATATTTCTCATCAAAGGAGCAAAGGAGTTTTGCCATCAGCTTCCATAAGGTAGTATTTCACCAAGCATGCATTAAAAAGAAGGATAAAAAGTGTAAGTACGTCAGTAAAAAATAGCTTCCTCCCCCAATTTTTAAAAATTTAATTTAATTTTATTTGCAAGCCAATTGATTCTTTTTCTTAAAAGTCATTAGTATTGTTATGGTACTCTCTAGTCTCAGTAAAGAAACTTAACCTATTAAATAGACACAATGGGGGGGAGGGGGAATCCTTCAGGAGCTTGTTTTGCAAGATTCACCCTTTCCACCCCTTAGAAAGGTGTAATTCCTAACAAGTAATCTGAAAATAACATGAAGAATATTTTTAATATGAAAATGAGTGCAGAAAAATATATTGAATGTGAATTCATCATGCACACTTTAAATATAAAGTACAAATTATGTAAAATGTTGAGCTTTGGGTTTGCAGCTGCTCAACTGGAGTTATAGAAATCTCCTAATCTCCAGGTGCATGAGGTTTTATGCATCCCTCTAAAGCATTAGATCACAGCTGGAAACAGATGAGGATGATCTGTGGCACTTTGTGTAACAATTCCCAGAAAAAATGTATTTAACATTTGCAGCCAGGATATGAGTACATTTATTTAACAGATTTCTGTTTTTTTCCTTGGACACATGGGGTTCCACAAATGAAATGTTTGTCAGATTGCAATACAAAGTGTGATGCACGTTTTGTGTGTGGAGAGGGTTTTTTTTGGTTATCCTTTTATTAAAGGTGAGGGCTGCAGTGTAATTCTTTCACTCTGTTCTGTTTCAGTTACAAATGAGTAGTGGGAACGTGGTGTCACTTGTGTCTCCTTTGCAAGCTGCTCCATAGCCAAGTGCCAGGGAACTCAGACCTGACTCCAGAACCCTGTTCCAGGGATTTTCTGTTTTTCATTGGGGGCTGTGTAATGTACAATGCATAAACTAAGCAGGGTGCATAACCTGGTTTCTCCCACTTGCCACTGAGTACTCTGAGGCCACAGAAGTAGCTCGCTCTGCTTGCAAATACTCTGCCCTCTAATGTGCAGCCATGGAATGCATCTTCTCCAGACTCTCCTGCAGGCTGTGGACAGGCACTCCGGCTTGTACTCCTCCTACTGAATTCTAGATGCTTAATTGAAATGCCCTGAGGTGTTCAGGATCTTACCTCAGTAATGAATGGAAAGAGAGAGGCAGTTGTTCATCAAACATATTTACAAATAATTTGCCCATGGGATGTACACACACATATATTCTCTCTCAACCCAGAGAGATATGCAGCAAATTCTCTCCAAGTTTAGGAAAGCACCTGGAATTAGATAGAAGAAGACTTGCTTCTCTGAGGTGCCTGAAAAGTAGGCTGAATTTTCTTCTACCCAAGGAAAGATTCTGAGCCCACTTCTTCCATTCCTGGCTATATGTGTTAACCTGCAGGGCACAGTGTGAGTGGTTCTTGTCACCCACAACTGGATGTGGCTTTCAGACACAAGTCCTGCCTCTGGCACCAGAATCTCAGGTGGAGGGAGCCACAAAGCCTTTACTCAGATGCCTTTGCTTCAGAACATGGCAGGAGCTTATAGACAATCCTCTTGTCCAGCTGTAGATTTCCCCTTGTTAACTTTGGAGCTTCCTAGGTAGTTCTTTGGAAGCATTTGATGCTGGTATTTTTTAACTATTTATTTTTATGTGGGGATACAGAGTTCTTGGTGAACAGAGCACCAAGTGTGTGTTACTGCCTCTCTCTCTGAACTGCCCTGTGTCACAGCCTTTGCTGGACTAGGCAGGTTTCTGACACATCCCAGACTCCTTCAGGTCTCTGGCTCCATTAAAGCTGTTCTCTCTCCTGCTCTGCAGGATAAGGGGTAATACTCTTCACTCCTCCTTCCTCTTTTGGATGAAGGGAGTGTGAGCGGGATGATTGCACCCACAGGAGATTACTAAGCACTTCTGGCAGCTTGGTATTAATATACCCATCACAGCATCAAATCCTCGTGCTGTGAAAAGGAAATGCATCTTCTTAAAGCGCTTAGCCTGGAAAACACAATTTAGTTGCGAATATGGATATTTCTGCTAAAAATATAATCTCCTTTGCCTGGTTTTACACTGAAGACAGTCACCCATCAGCTTTTATTTGCAGTTGTAAGTCTGTAGTAAACTGTGTGACTTAAGCATGTTCCGTATCAATTCAATACATAAGTCATGGTCAACAGAAAATAAGCCAGATCTTTGCATATATAAAAATGTTACTCAAGTGAACAGAAAGGTCATGTTTGCGTGATCTTTTTTTCTCTCAGTGTAGGCATTGAAGACTGAGTGAAATGCCAGTTGTGGATAAGCAGTTATGCCATTAATTAGTGTTAAAATTTAAAGGGTCAGTCTAATTGAGCATGTTCTCCAGAATTTTTTTCTTTTTTTCACCTGAAGATGTGATAGTATTGTAATATGAAAAGAAGTTGCAGCAGTATTTTGGTCAATGCAGTATGAGGTGCCTTGCAGTAAATTGCAGTAGCGTGTGTGTTAAACATTCTCTGCCAAGCAGGCAGTCAGAGCTTGCTGAGCAAGGAGATCCTAAGGTAGGAAATTGAAAACTGTCTGCTCTTTCTCGTGATGTCCCTGGTTTTGTTTCTTAAACACATAAGGAATGGGTGGTTTGGGTGTTTTGCTTTGTTTCTAAGTAACGTGGAAGAAGTGACCTGCCTCACCACACTTTGTAGTAACAAAATTCTGCTGACATTTGTTTTGTACAGCCCCTCTGCAGATGTTGTAAATAAAGCAAGGTGAGCATTGTCTCTCTCTTAAAGGGTTACAGCTGATGCAAAACATCACCTGAGCTGCTTCTCACCTCTGTTCAAAGCCTTGGTGTGGTAACAGCTGTGGGGTCTGCTCTAGGGCAGAGAATACGTGTGATCTGCCTTGTCTTTTGTACTAGTGCTTCAAAGACTGTCCTGGGTTTTGTAAAAACTACAGTAATGTAAAACTCAGGAAAATCAATCCAATAATGAATTCAAAAATTATTGGCTACAGCATGCTGAAACCTGTGTCACTGAACATTGGGTAGGTTTTTGAGTGTTATGTTTTTATTATGCTTAAATAAGTGAACTATTTGAATAAGGTCATTTTCTCCTAACTCTTGAAATGTCACAACTGTATTTCTAAGAAGAAAATATTCTGGTATTAAGAAGCCTAAGTACTTTAGATTGGATGAAATTTGAATCAACTAAGCTTTTAAATGTGTTATTTATTTTAAATTAATAGCTGATTCATCTGTTCTACACAGGACTTCAGCAATTCAGTGAGATTTTTTTACATGCCTTACTTCAGTTACTGGAAAAATACTGGAAGAATTCACTCAGAGTACCTGTAAGCACCTAGAAAAATAAAGATAAGGGATGGTAAACATACATTTGCCAAGAACAAAATGTGTCAAACCAATTTAATGTTCATCTCATATAGAATAACAGGCCTTGTGGGTAAAGGACAGGCAGTAGGTGTCATATTTTGACTTCAGCAGAAGAAATTATTGTAGCTGGATAAAAAACTGTTGAAAAATCTATAATAGGGGAATGTTATTAATATTTCACTGTCAAGAAAAAAAAAAAAAGCCTTTGTGTCAAGAATGTGCTTATTAAATCTGTAGATGACACCAACCTGAGGAGTACTGTAAGCAATTGGAAAATAGTGAAGCAGAAGATCAGGAAAAAAGCTCATAATGTGATTACATGGGGAGAGGTACCTGGAAAATATAATGATGTTGCAATGAGTGGGGAATGTCTCAGTTTTGCTGAAGTTTAAAATAAATTGGGGCTGAATACAAACCGTGGCATTTGCTATTTTTCTTGATGATTGCAATTGAAAAAGATTTTATTTTCAGTGTCCATTTTATTCCCTGAGGTGTGATATTTCTGTCTATGTATTGGGTGAAAGAGTCCATGCAAATGAAAAGGGACATATCTGTTTCAGAAAATTGCAAATCTTTTATATGAAATTTTAAAGCTATTCCATATCAAAGCTGCCTAAAACTTGTATTTCAGCATTTAAACTGCTCTACCCAACTACAAGCTTTTTCTTGTATTAACTTATGTTTTACCATTTAAGTGGAAAATCTAGAATTTATTCAATCATTTGAAAATATCAGAATAGAAATTCTGTGATGAGGCAATTTTTACCTCTGTGTAACAACCAGAAAACAAATCAGCATCTTATTTAAATATTGTTGTTAAGAGGATGTTGTCCCTTTTGGTTCTTTTGTTTTTATACCCTATACTGCTTCTGATAGAAGTATTTTAACATCTGTATATGCATCCTAAGATACTACTTTGACATACATCCTATGTGCATGTTAATTTTACTTGAGAACCTTACATTTTACAAAATCTTTTCCTTAAACCCACTTTTAGGAAGCTACTGTTAGTTTAAGAAAATAATTTACTTACACTCACAAAAGAAATATAGGACTGGAACTCAAATCCCCATTCCCTTAATAACATAGTGATAACTTCATTAGAGAAATTGTATTTAGTGTAGGAGCACTGTGGTGTTAAGCAAAGGCTGCCAAACAATTTCTTTATGTCATATCAAAATTACTGGTCTTAAGTGATCAAGTGTCAGAAAAATAAATGCTTTCAAAATTTGTTTAACTTGAAAATAGCTGTGGAGAATATTTTTAATAGTTTAGTTATTATGATAGCATTTCACTTGTAGTGTTTCTAGACAATACATTTTTAAGATTAATCCCATTAATATGTTTTAACATCTATTTCTTATTTTATCTTACTGAAATCATTGTATTTTCTTTAAAAATATGAATGTTTAATGTTCTCTTGGCATGAATTAATTTTTAATAAACCATTAATAAGTCAGGTCTGTATGGATTTCTTTCCCTTGAAAATCAAGCCTCTTCTAGCAAGGAGTTTTTAATAGAATCTGACATTTGAATTTATTGTAGTATTTTCAACATTATTCATAATAATAAGAAGGGAAAAGTTCTGGTGAGTGAGACTGTAGATGATACATTTTTTCCCATTTGATGCACTTATGAGAGAGTGTAAAATTTCTGTTGCTAGAGAAGCTGGGATATTATACCATGTGTTCTAATTTCCTAGCAGAAATTATTAAAATTGGGCAGTTCATGTATTTATCTACCTGCCAAAATATTTCTGTCATACTCAAGCACAGATTCACTCTTTAACTGGTTGATGAGTTATGGTGATAGTTTTTGCATTGATGCTTCAAAGATCTGAGTTGCAGAACTGACATGGTCCAAGTATGGAAACAGGAATTCTACTTAGAGCTTGAAAACCTTCCTTGGTAAACTACAGCCTTGGGCTTCTGTCTGTGCTGTCCAAGACTTACAAAGGAGGCAAATATTTTGGCAATTGATCAGTGTTTTATTGCACTGATCACAAAGCTGGGAAAAGGTGGGCAAGCTTTTGGGCTGTTCAGTTCCAAACAGCTGGTAAATTTGAAAGAGAATGGTTTGTCAGTGTTTAGTTATATAATAACTGATATATGTAAGTTATATACACCATACATGATTATATGGTTATATGGTATATATGGTTATATATGCCAGTTACACCATTTGGGAGAAGGTAGTTGGGTTCTTGTGGATGGAATGAAAAAGGCTGAGATGTTCTCTCCAAGGAGAAGGAGGTCAAGGAATGTAAAACCTTTCAAAAGAAAGGTACTTCTATGCTAATTTCTGACAGTGAGTTTTATCTGCTCACAAGTACTCAACACTTGTACCAGAGACATTTAGTTATTTCTCCAGTGGGTTACTGCCCTTAACTGAAGTCAGTGACTTTCCCCATTCAGTGGGAGCTGGAGTTGTAGCTCTGTAACCTCTTCCATGTAGTATCTCCTTTCTGAGAGGAGAACATAAAATCCTTGAGTGGAAGGCTTCTTGTGGATCATTTTGTGCAGCTGGAGTATTAAAACAGTATTCTGTTTCAATATGAAGTTGATGCAACTCTTGTAGGTGTTTGCTTAAAATTTACTGAAAAATCAGTTTGCTTTGTATTTTAGACTCTGATGAGTTTTAGACGGGAAGGAGACAAGTGGGTATGAAACCGTTCAGTCGAGATCTACCCTAAGGAGAGAGCTGCTATTGGTTCTGCTTGTGTGTAATTAATTTGAATGACTTTTGGGGGGCCTGAGGCTTCACTCTGGCATGGCATCGAGTCGTCAGCTCGACTCCAGCTGTGCTCCCAGTTCCCATGAGTTAAATGGGGCCACTGCCTTCTACCTGGAGCACTCAGTGTGCTCCACGGCATCAGGCTGTCCATAAACAAGGATTTATCTGCTTTTCTTTCCCAAGATCTCTTTTTTCGCCCAAGAGCTGTGTATTGTTAATAAAATGGTGATGAACCTGACATAACTTCAGCATTTTAAACAAACTTCAGCATTTTAGGGGAAATGCAATGTAGGCATTTCTGTTTTCTGCAAAGCAGATATGATCATTTCTTCTTCCATTAAATTATGGAGACATAATTATGTTTTTCTTAGGTTTAGGCCTTTCTTTGTAATCAGAGGTGTTGTTCTGTACCTGCTTTTCAGAACAAGACATGTTCCTATGCCGTTGTTCATTTTGATTGTGTGTTGGAAATGTTCTAAGCCTAAGCCATTAATTTAAGAGGAAACTTAATTTTTGTTAAATTGGAGCTAAAACTTTTTAGAATAGACTTCCAAGAGGAATGGATAAAAAAGCCTGAAGACCTTATAATTGTCCTGGATTTATAAACTGTGTAGCTATATATATATCTAGTGGTTACTTCCAAAAAACTTGTTAGGTTTTTGCTTCAAGGGTTAACAGTTTCTACTGTGGTACAGTTTAAATGCAAATGTTTTCAAGATAACCTCTTGCTAACACTAAAAACCAATTGGTCACTTGGAATGACAAAGGAGGCCATGCAGGGCTAAACCAAAGTCTGGAGAGGATTCTCATTGCTTTATTTGTATTCATTTTCTAAATCCCACATGAATAAGGGGAACACCCACAGGCATTCTAATGTTATGTGGTTCTGTAATAATAATGATAAAATCTTTTGCAAGCATCTTTTCTAAGCACTTGCTGATGCTTTGTACCTTATAATAAAGTAGTTTCTATTATTTTCTAACTTAGCTACAGTGCATTTCTGTGTTTATGTTGCCTACTTTCCATGCTCTATCTGTACTATTTCTGTCCATCCCTAAGTAAGGAATAATGAATAATTTCCCTATACCTTTGTTTTGATAATTGCAATATTCTAGTTTTGGTTGTGGTGGGGGTTTTTTGTTTGTTTGTTTGGGGTTTTTTCATTTGGTTTGGTTGTTTTTGTTTTGGTTTGGTTTTGTCTTTTGGGTTTTTTTTTTTCCTTTTTTTTTTTTTTTTTTTACATTTAAAGCAGACCAGCATAGAGGATGATTATGGTGATCAGAAATTTGTGGTATGTTAAATGTAGTGGGTTTTTTGTAACTTATGAAGCAAATTAAAAGTCTGATCTACAGATATAATCAAAAGATATTTTTGTTGGTGGGAGGGATTGTGTGCTTTTTTGACATTTAACTAATTCTCAAGCAGTGCTTTCTGAATGTGATCACTGCTTTCTATGTATGGATGCATTGAGATAGGTATTTTGATGTATTTGGAAATTAATATAGTATTTTTCCTATAGATAATCTAAGGAGTGAGTAAGCATTCCTGCAGTGATGTTTTCAGGTACACAGACTATGTCAGTACTTTCTAAGTGCATGGCCTCAATCAGTGTTTTTCTAGCAAGGTGATTTCAGTTTTGCTGATGTAAATGAATTTAATACACTGGGATGAAACAGAAAATACAGTTCTAAAGGGATTTGCTAAATATTAGCAATGACTTTTAGAATATCCATGTCTAATGATTGATTCTTTTAATTTTTGTCAATTATAGTAATTCAGAACCTTATTAGATACCCACACTATAGGAAGATGGCTGTTGTCTTTAGATTGAAGGGGACTTCCGAAGATACTAATGTCCTGTGTTAGTGGAATATTTACTCAGGAGGTGAAAGAGACCCGTTCAGTGCTGTCATCAGCATGATGGGCTCTGACTGTCCTGTGCTGCTGAAATTGTCCCCTTGTGCCCTGTAAGGCACAAGAAGTGAGAGAGGGAGGACACAGAGGGGTGATATGAATCCTTGTGACTCAGCTTCTCTGCTAAATAAAGAGTGTTTGCTATAAAATACAGGAGTGGTGTTGTAAGAAGGGCTGCAAGGCTTCATAATTCCTGTTCCTCCCTGCGCCCTCCAAAGAGGTAATTTCATATCTAGAGCTGCTTTGGTAGGAGACATGGATTTGAACCCTTCCAGGCAGAGGAAAACGGTGGGCTTCAAACTTCTACTCTGCCACTGCTGCCTTTTGTGCAGGTCTTTATGCTGGTGGTAAATGTTACTGCTACTTTGAGAACCCCTACCAGACTGAGGCTCCATAGGCAAGAAATACTCCAGGTTTTTTGAAACTGCTGGCCTTCAGTGTCGTGACAGTTTTTAAGCAAAACTTGAGTGAAAAGGGCAAACATAATGCCATCTGTAAAAGAAGGGAAGGAGGAAGAATCTTGGCATTACAAGGTTGTCGATTTAATTAATTTTTTTAGAAAAGCAGTGGAACAAATAAATAATTTTTTTCTAAGCAACTAGAAGATTATAATTATGTGTAATAACTGTAATCAAGAAATCGAGGTTAATCAGGAAAAGAAAAAAAGTATCACAAATTCATTTCTCTATTCTGACAGCTTAACAGTTTGGATAGATAGAAGAGAAGCTGTAGATGTCTATATACTCATACATTAGAAAATCTGTCAGAACGGACAGATACATCAAACGGGACTTTTCAGGAGCCCAATTACTCTTCTATATTTTTATTAAATACTTCGAATGAAGGACAGAGACTGCTTATTCAGTCTTCAGGTCTGTAAAACATACAAGGATGTTTAGAAGACAAAGTCTGAATTCCGTGAATATGAAATCATTGGAGCCATTCTGTTACTGAAACACTATGGGAAAAATAAAATAAGCTTAGCTGGGTTGCTATGTAGAATGGACAGATTTAAGCTTCTATATTTAGATCAGAATAATTAACTAGACAAGCAGAGGATGGGTAATGACTCCTTAGGCATCAGCCATACAAGAAAAAGTGTGTGCTAATAGTCAATTTTAACTTGAACTTAGGTAAACAATCTCTTGTCAGTGGTGTCAAACACCATCTGGAGTGTGTGACAGGAACACAGGAATATTGTGTTAAACATCAGAAAGAATTCTTATGTCCTCCTTGATTCTCCTAAGGTCAAAAAAGATGTGGACCAATTTAGGAGAGCTCAGCAAATAAACAAGAGTCTTCAGAAGTCTGTTAAAAAAAAAAACCCAATCTAATAAGAAAATTTTGAAGGAACTGGATTTTATATATTTTTTTTTTTAATACAGAGAAGGTAGTACTAAGATGTCATGATAACAGCTTTCAAATATATAAAAGGCTGTTGCAAAGAGGTAGAGAATGCATTTATGGTCTTTTACAGGGAGATCAGTGAGAAACAGGCTTGAATTGCAGTAAGGATGATTTAGGTTATACATCAGAAAAAAACTTCTAACAATGAGGAGGGTGAAGCCTTGAAACAGGTAGCCTGGAGATAATGTGAGGCTTCCACTGTTTGAGGTTTCAAGAACAAGTATCTGTACTTGGTATTGGGGAAATACAGCAGGAGTAGGGAGAGCTTTTTGACCTAGGGTAATAGATGCATATGACTCATTTAGTAACATCTATTATCTTTATATTGGATTCTTGGTAACAACGTTTGTAATTGAATATTTGTTGTGTGTTACTGGTACATGAAAGTACTAGGATGTAATGTGGTTAAATATGTGTTGAACTTGGAAGAGGAGCAAACAGTCCCTGGCTCTCTCATGTGCAAAAGCATTTCTACCTTCTAGTCTTTCAAAGGTGAAATAGAGAACTAATTTTCTTCCAGATTATTTTCCTCCTAAAATGCTGTTTCAGCACTCAGCAGCTCAGAGCAAAACACTTCCACTGGGGAGTTGTAGTTCAGTACTAACCCCATCTTAATGGCCCCGCTGGGCCCCTGCTTCTTGCCCAGGGCTTGTTACTGACTTGGATTTTGCAGAACCTGACAGCAAAGGTCCTGCAGATTTCAGCCTTAATAATTCCTTTGTTTTATTTCTCATAATTTCTTCCGTTTTCTTGAGCTTCCTTTTTTATTTTAGTTTTTTACATTTTTTTATCCTCTCTTGCTAATGTAACCCTGGTTGGGATGGTTTTAAATGCTGGTCTTAAACATCAGGTCCAAAGCCATCTCTGTTTTGTCCTGCTTTTTTTGGGAAAACAGATCTTTTCTGGTTTTGTTTTTAAACAGCAAAGCGCTTTACTTCAGGTCAGACTGTTTATCTGAAAGGCACTTCACAGATAAAAAGAAGAATTGCTGTATTTATCTTGCAGTAACAGCAACATTCAGCAAATAATGCTGCCATCTCCCTTGGCTCCGGTGCCTGGGACACGAACAAACCCACCATGGAAAGCAGTCCATGTTGCTATGGACTCTCAATTTAAGCACTGTCTATTAAAGAACATCTACATGGCCAAGTTTTTCTGGTTTTCCTCCCTTAAGAGCAAAAAAGGCCTAGCTGTTTTTCAGTGACAAACATTCTCAGACCCAACAGATGGAAGAGCTGTCATGTCTCTTCTCCTGAAGTGGAAAGAGGACATTCATCAGCTCTTGGAACTGGGTGAAATAATCAATAGCTCCTATGTTGTTAAAGCCATTCAAACCTGTAGTCCCAGTATATTTGTAAAACAGCTTAAAGCAGTGAATAAAAAAAGAAAAAGGCATCGCAGTAGGAAAACCTCACTAATTTCAGTATTAGCCAGAATATTTGCTATTAGCCTACTTAAATATTAGTATAGAACCAAACTCTTAGGTTTTTTTCTTCTAATCCAAAACAGACTTAATTTTAAAACGCAGAAAGAACTTCTCACATTTCTTATCTTCTAAATACATACTTACTTCAAAATTCAATTTGTCACTAGCTTAGCTAGTACTGTGTGCATCGTAAGCTGTGAAGGAATTGCTGGTACAACCTGGGCTGTTCAGAAGTGACTTAAAGGCAAGAAAGAGATCAATGGGTGCTGCTTCACTGACTTTCTGATTTTGAAAAGATTTTTTAGTATGTAGTTGAGCCTCTACTGCAGTATCCTCCAGTGGTGACATTTCAAGGTACTGGAATTAGTCTAGGATAAACACACCAATACTTTGGCAAATACAAGCTTTCTTTGCTCAGGCAAGGTGAGAGCACTTGGTCACACTCAGCAAGAAGGTATTTCCTGATGCTCAGAGAAATCCTCCCGTGTCTCAGTGTGTGCTTGCTGCCTCTGGTTATGTCACTGGGCACCACTGTAAATATCCTGGCTCCATCTTCTTTGTACCCTCCATTGATAAGATCTCCCTGAGCCTCTCTCCTCCAGGCTAAACCATCCCATTTATAACATCACTCTAACACTATCACACTACATTTTACCATGTTCATGAAAACTCATTAATGTTTCTGTTTATATGTCAGTCAGATTATTTATTTAGCTGAAAGCAATTGCAAGTATAAAAGTCTGTTGAAAGCAGGTGTTTTGGCATCTTAGTAGTCAGGGTTGAGTACTGTGTGCTTGAATAAATATAAAATTATTTAATACATGAAGCTGTATTTCTGGTTATGACAAACTTCTGAGCAGTTCAGCTTGACTTTGATATCCCATATTGAGTTTGGAGTGAAGGACCAGTAAAGAGCAGTGAAAAATCTCTGAAGGAGAATGTCTTCTGCTACGAAATTTCGCAGTCATATTTATGATGCAAATTTCACTAAATTTGTGTACTTCAGGATAAGCAGGGATGATCTTTCTTTGTTCAGACGGATTTATCCTATGCTACAGGGAAATCCCTTTCTCTTATCACAGGTTTTCTTCTGTGGTAACAAGCTATTATCAGTCTCATTACAGTGACATCAGATTTTGTTTTCTACTGGAGAACAAATGCAGTTGCAGTAGCAGATCTCATTCAGTGCATTGTTTCAAGGCAAAGCCTTGAGATATCCTTCTTGTAATGAGAAACCTGGAATTTGTAATGAGAATCCTGGAATCCTTAGATCTCATTGTTTCTTAAGTTTAGGGGAAGTTGTTTTAAGATTAAATTGTGTTAATAAAAATGGTCAATTGGTTAAAGAATTCACTCTTGCAGCTATAACATCTCTAAAATTGAATCTTTTTGCTTGTGACTTGAAAGATTAAAGGTTACTTATGGGGTTGTTAGAAATGCATTTCACAGAAAGCTTTGAAGAAAATCCTGGTCCACTATTCAAAGACACAAAGCTCTAATTCTTTCTTTGATGAAGTCTACCACTGTGAGATTTGACACTCAAGTCCCTGTTGTATTCTGTATATTCATGATGGATTTCTGATAGTATGTGCTGCTTTCTCATCTGGCTCTATGTGTGTTTACATGTGTGTATTTTAGAGGATATTATGACATCTCTATCCATTCTTGCTGTCCGTTTTCTCAGGATAAATAATAGAAGGTCTTCTAAAAGATTTATTGTATAAATTAAATTCTAGATAAAGATGATTTTGGTGGCTTTTTACTTGAGAATTTTTTTTTTTAAATTGACAGTAGTATTTAGAAATATTTATCCATAGTCTTTTCAGAATTATTTAAAGTTTTCCTCAATGTAGATTTTCATTTCTTCTTTAACACATTTTAATAAACATGCAGAATTCAGTTTTGAGTACTTGATATGTGGCAGTTAAACATAAAAATTAACTAAATGTAGCTTAGTTAGATTCCTCATAAGATCATTAAGATTTTTTTTTCTGCAGAGTGGAAAAATCTGATAATGCTTATAATGACTTTGCATCACATGAGCAATGCTACTGGTGGGAAGATGCAACCTCTTCAACTTAAGAATTTTTTACTGAGACTTCTGCATCTTGTTCCTCTTAAAAAATAAACAAGTAAGTTAAAAAGGCAGTTCTCTGAGACCAGTGTAGGTTAAATGATCCTTTTGTGGCATGTACTTAACAAGAATGCCAGAGTGCAGTCTTGTGCTTATGGCTTATATTAATGTTTTCTTCTTTCAGACATATTGACAGATATTTTATTTTCTCTCCTCTCTCAACCTACTGGCAGAAGGTACAGCTTCAATATAAAGGAGTGTGTTGGAGAGAAGTCAGAGGAATTACAATTCCTTCTAGGCATGAGACTATCACAGCTTGTATGACATCACATCTGCAAAAGATATGCAGGAATTTGGATGCTCTGTGATTTGATTTCTTGGAGTCTGGATCCATGATGACAGGTTAATATATCAGGTTAATATCCTGATATTAACCCTTATATCTTCAGCTGGGTTCAAGGCATATCACACTAAACATTGACCATTTTTACAGATGGATTAGAAGAATGGAAAAATGTATCACTATGTTGGGGGGATATTTTTACACTTGGCTTTTGATAGATTTTCTGTTGGGCAGTTGGTAAGGGAAGAGGGGTGAGAGAGAAGACAGATGGGAACAGCAGGAAGAATCAGAACCTGAGCATGGCCAAATCATTTATCAGGAAAATAAGAGGTGATTAGGCAACTGGGCAGTGGGTGTGTGACAGCTGCAGCTCTGAGGCTGTGGGAGCTGCAGGGAGGAGGGAAGGTGCTAGAGATGTGCCACATGTATGCTTGGAAAGTCCAGCACCAGTTGAGAGAGTGGTTGAGGATGAAGTGCTTCAGTCCTGTCAGGTTAACGCTTTCCAGGGTATTTTCAGGTGGCTTCTTTGAGTTGTTATTGGGATTTCAAAGCATACGCCCTCATTCACAGATGCAGTTATACATCCTGGTGATGGCTTCTCAGCAAATACCAGTGCTCTAAAACCTTATCAGCATTTAATGCCAGCAATTAAAGGTTGTATACAATATGCCCTTCTGCTCAAATCAAATCAATTCCTTTGTTTTTCCTTTGGCATCCAGGAGAGATTTTCAATTTTTTTTTTGTTTGACTAGGAAAGTGAGATAAGGGAGGTACTTAGGTTGAATGCCAGCATTTTTTCTTTTTTAACTGTAGAGGTAGTCCTCTCAAATGAGTAAAAATCACTAGTAACCTCCAGTACTATTTAATGGATTTGTCATTTAGATGACAGTTTTCAGTTACCTGTGGTTCACCTTGCAGCTCATGAGTTCATGCAGGGCTGGATCCTTCTGCAGCGTAGTAAAGAAATCCAAATTGTGACAAATTAGGTGACTCTTTTACTGAAAGCTGCATATTTGGGGGAGTTTTGCATATACGTATTTTTCAAATAATTTAAAGTAGTGCAGTCTCATTAGTTTTTCAAAAGAAACACTAAGATATCATGTGACTGTGGTGTGACTACAATTCATGGATATGGTAAGAGGAGGTAGTTTTCCAGAAATGGTCAGACAGGCAATTTAAACTTCATGCTGCATGGAAATTTTAATGGGCTGTGACTTTTACCTCTTGAGGTTCCTGGTTTGAAACTATTGATTTATTCTCTAATGTCGAAAATACTGTATACAAATACTAGCTGCACTTGTGAAGAGTAAGTGGTATCCCATAGTTTTTACTGTGCTGATTCCAGGCTAGGAGTTGTGATTATCCTTTCCATTAGAAACCTGTGAATCAGTGATTCCCCAAGTAATAAAAAAAGCTCTGGGAAAACTAAGTTAATGTTAATTCTTATTAAAAATATATTGGCCAAGTTAGACCAAAAAATGACAGTAAACTTTGTTATCAGAATGAAAACCTTCTTCAGTAGATGTGGGAAAATAGAGAACTTGAAAGTCGTAAACTTTTCATGATGTCTTGGCAGTTACATGTGGCTTGTCCTATGTTTTGCATCTGAAACTGAATAAGCAGTTGGAACATGATCTTTGTTACACTCGTTTGAAACCGTCTGTGTCACCATTACTGGGAGTTCTCCCAAACTTTGTGTCCAGTTATTTAGAACTGACTGAACATTGCGTTTTCAGTTTTGGTTTTCTAGTTCTAATGGTGGGTTCTCTCTTACTCATCATTTGTTTTCTCTCAGATTTTACCAACTCTGACTTAAATAGATGGCTGAAAATTTTTCTGAATTGCCACTTTTATAAAGTATCTTCTTCTGGATCTTTTCTGAGCTAATTATAATGTTAAGTCTTGATTGTGTAATAACATGGCTGTCACTCTCACCCCTAGATGTTGGACCTGATCTCTTCCTCTGGGCTTAACTTTCTTTTTTCTTTCCTTATTCAAGAAAAGTCCTGTCAACCCATCAAGTTTTGGTTATTTTCTGACATTCATTGGTGTTTCTTCATATTGATCACCCGAAGCAGGGATATTTCTCCTGCATACTATTGTATTACTATTGTGGTTTATTAGTTGGCTGCTAATTTCTGAATGGTATTGAACACCAGTCTTTACTGTCAACCCAATCTAATGCTTTTCACACCATTGGGAAGATTTTTTCATTTGTAAAGGTTAAGAAAATTGATATTAAGTGAATGGTAAGAGCAGAATATCCCAGGAGATAACAGACATAAAAGAAATTTTATAAGAAAATGCTTGTGTCTAACAGAAAAAGCTATCCAAGGAATGAAATTAAGTGTCATCCACTCAATAAGACTTCAAGAGAAAGGAAGGTTGCCTACCATTTTCATGCTGTGTATTAAAAAAAAAAAGAATACACTTAAGAAGTGTGACAGAGCTGTCTCTTCTTCTTTTGGAGGAAGACAGATCTTGACCTCTAGAATTCACCAAGTTATCAAGTCAAAATCAAATCATTTTGGGGTAGAGGGAATTACTTATGATTAGTGGAGAGTATGAGACCTAGAATCGGAGAATTATGGAATCATTAGGGTTGGAAAAGACCTCTAAGATCATCCGTAAACCATCCCTAAACCCACCTTTATCCAGCCATAAACCTACCACTGCCAGGTTCACCATTGAACCGTGTCCCTAAGCACCACGTTGTTTGAATGCTTCCAGAGACAGTGATTCCCCCACTTCCCTGGGCATCCTGTTCCAATGCTTGATAAACCTTTCAGTGAAAAAAATTTTCCTAATATCCAATCTAAACCTTCCTTGTGCATCTTGAGGCCATTTCCTCTTGTCCTGTCCCTTGTTACCTGGGGGAAGGGACTGATGATCCGTGCCCTGCTCCTGCTGGCCACACTATTCCTGCTCCAGGCCAGGTGCCATTGGCCTTTTTGGCCACCTGGGCACACCTGGCTCATGTTCAGCTGCTGTTGACCAGCACCCTCAGGTCCTTTTCTGCTGGGCCCCTTTCCAGGCACTCTGCCCCAGCCTGTAGCACCACTGGGGTTGTTGTGACCCAAGGGCAGGACCCGACACTTGGCCTTGTTGAACCTCATAAAATTGGCCTTGGCCTATCAGTCCAGATCCCTCAAACCTGAAACAGTTTGTGAGCCAGCTGTAACTGCTGTTCTGCTGCTTTGTAAGCGAAGTGCATAAATTAATAAACCTTGGGCCTCAAGGCCTTGAACTTCTTTGTAGAATACAGATCACAGAATGTCTTCAGTGTGATGAGCTGAAGAGAGCTTGTCTGAAGTCTGTAGGCAAAGCAGTTTGTTTGCAAGATGCTTTGAGTATTGTTAAAATTCTAGGTTATTAAATCAGAAAAGTTTTACTAAAATGTTCTGATTTATGAGGCATATAATATCTAAAATATAGAAGTGCTTTGGATAGTATATATAAGGATTATAAGACATCTGCTATAGCATGAAACAATAATAATAGCTATTCTTCAGTAAGGGGCATTTCCTCCTCATTGCAGGCATTTTGTTTAGGTTTAAAATAACTTACTTTAATGTTTAAATATAATTTTATTATAGAGATTTCTGTAACTCAGCACATCTATATTTTTAATGGAAAAAAATAAGTCCATGATAACAAACAAGAAAGTACTTATTAAAGTGATTTCCTGGTACTGATAGGCTGTTGTGTCTGAAAATTGTCTATTTTGGGACAAAATCAAGTACCAAGCTATAAATCTGTACCAAGATATTTTGTGCTTTGTTTATTTGGTTTTTAAATTCAGACTGAATCAGTACTGCTCCCTCTCAGCACCTGACAACTTCTCATTTATTCTTTTTTCCCCTTATCATTGCAGCGCACAGCATTGACACTCCTTTAGAGCAAAAGGATGCAGCCTGTGACTTTATCCAAAAGCCTTCTTTCTACCTGCCCGTCACTCTTGACAAGTCTGAGGAGTCTATTTCTACCTAATTGCAGTTGGTTTTAGGAATAATCTCCATCATTTTTACACAACAGTAGAACCTAAAATACCTTCATGTTGTGGATTATCTTGGTAAATTAAGACAAACAGATGAATTGTGAAGGTGTGTTGCTGGGTACTTGTGAGATATTCTAAAATACTCAGAAACAGTCCCTTTGCAACTCTGTTGTGCATCAAGGGGAAATATTTCTATGGGAAACACTGTCAATATGTTTGCTAAAGTATATCATTCCTGATTCCTAAGTTCCTATTTTCAGCTGAGCTCATGGTTTTATTCATCACGACTCACTTGGGAGGTTTAAATAATCATGGGCTCATCTCCCTTTCCTCCCCACCTGTCCTGTCTGGCCCTTTTCTCCAACTAATCAGTGACTGAGATGTTTTTATTTCATTGAGTTTTGTCATCATGGTGACTCCTCTGGAGATTGCGCTGAGTTCAGATAATCCATTTCAATTTTGAGCTCCAGACAAGTGCAGAGGAAGACAGCAGGGAGTGATAGAAAATGGCATTTGGAGGAATAGTAAAAAAAGCACTAAATTTTTAAAACCCAAGTGATGAAGAAGTGGGGAACACACAGGCAAAGAAATAGCAGCAAAAATATTTCCAGAAATAGGGCACCTTTTCAAGTACTGGACTGAGAAATAGTGGGTCATATTATGATGTCCTAAATTCTTGCTGCACCTTTTAAAGAGACATTGCACCCATGGCTTCAAAAAAGGCACTGCAGTGTTAGGTGGGTAATTTCTTAATTAGATTGATTTCTTTTTGATAAGCAAAAAAACATTGCTACCACATTAGTGATGTTTCACTTGCAAGCTCATGAATTCAAATAATCATGAATAATCATGAATAATCAAAGCTGCAAACTAGGATATTTTCCTTTACTTAGCTTTCTAGTACACCATAGTTTGCACTAATTGAAATTTTCACAGTGATTTCTAAGTTCAGAGTATAAGTTTAAAGAAATATAGTGATTTAGCCAGTCAGAACTTCTGACTTCTCAGGATTGCACTTGTATCTTCTAGCAGTGTACAGTACACATAATCTATAAAATCAAAATTTCAGGAATGTGCTCAGCCCTGTGGTGGGATGGTGTTGCAAGGTAAGCTCAGAGGACATGTCACCTCCAATTTTCTGCAAGATCTGAGATTTTTTTACACAGTTGTGGGTGGGGGTTTTTTTGTTGTTGTTTTGTTTATTTGTTTTTGTTGGTCTTTGTTGTTGTTTTGGGTTTTTGTTTGGGTCTGGGTTTTCTTGTGGGGGAATAAGGTTTGGTGGTTTTGTTTATTTTTTTCCCCAAATTAATTGGATGAATCACAAGGAAAAGTTGTCTAAGGTCACCCAATAAAGTTCATAATTCAGTGTCTAATTTTCCCTAGGCTTTTTATCCTTTGCTTTAAGTATCTGATTGCATGGTGGCAAAAACATATAGAAATCCCATATGAAAAAACTGCTGCAATTTGGAAAGTTGCGCTTGCCAAATGGTAACTTTTAACAATAAACAGAGGTTCAGGGGCTTTCCAACACTTTTATTTCGGGAGGATGTAACTGGTAATCAGGGAAAGATTGCTCAGTGCTCAAAGTGATAAAAGCAGTTGTAAGATGTAGCTAAGTGCCTTTCAAGCAGTCATAGAGTGGAGGATCTGTGAAATACAGCCACTGACTCCCCTCTTGGATTATCATTACAGCACTGCCTTGAAGAAAGCAAAAACTGATTATCGTGTTTTGATTTTAAACTGAAGAAGTTACTCAGTGGTAGAGTACATTAACAGTGCTTAATACATAAACACAGTGGACATATATAAATACTTCCAACCGTGAAAAACTCAACTATGACAGCCTTTGTACTCAAGCCTTCAGCAGGCATGAATTAAAAGTAAAGGATATCTTCTGGTAATCGAGGTGGTGGGACAGCTTTATTACCTTCTCTGTAGTAACTCAAACATGAAGAGTGTCAGTGCTGGGCAAGGCGAAAAACCCTGCAAAGCTTTCAGTCTGAACCAGGCATTCAGTGAGCAGAGTGGATTTCAAAAAGCCTAGAGAGGGGTTGATTGTTGCAGATTTCCTTCTCATGGGTCAATAATCCAGATTATCAGACAATAAATTCTGCTAATATGCAAATGAATCATGTTTTTATCAGTTTCTTCTTCTGAGATGTCAGAATAATCCCATAACCCCATTGTTTTGGGTGTTTTATGTATTTGTGAAATAACATGGAAATAGCATATACCTCCTTCCAGTTTCATTTTTGGCACAGAAACCTAACTCTTTGCTGTAGCTGTTTTTTCTTTGTACTGGGAGGGGAAACAAATGTGTTTATTTGAGAGAGGCCTGATCCACCACTGTTGAGGTCAATAGCAAATAGCGTGCTCAAAGAAACTGTTGTCATTACAGTTCTTCCTATTGACTGCTGTAAATTTTGGACCAGCCCAGTGAAAATGGGAGCAGGTCCTTAGCAGAAGCAAAGCCAAAAAGAGCAGAAAAGCAATTTTCATTTTAACTTAAACAACTTTTGAGTCCTCTAAAGGGAAAGTGAGGCATCCTCAACTTGATTCTCTCAAAGCCTATTGAATCACCCAGCAGGTCTGAAGGTGACCTGGAACAGGATTTGCAGGACTGCTGAACATCACCACAGCTGTTGTTGGAATATCCAGCTCCAGGAATGGAGCCCACAATCCCACCTTCCAGCACATGCTCTTTATAAAACGGATGGGGACTGTCGGGTGTGCAAGATGTGAACTGTGCTGGGCTGCCTGGGCCAGCTCCAAGCAGCAGCCACTTGCCTGGGGCTGCAGGGATGCAAAGGTGCAGCAGCAGCTGCAGACTGTCAGCAGTGTCATGAGGAAATAACGGGAGAGAGTGAGATCCCAGAAGGAACGTGGTTTGGGGGGAAGAGAAAGAGAAATCCTCATCCATCTGCAGCTTAAATAGCTGTGATCCCTGGTCCCTCAAAGCCGGTTCCTCCAAGTCAGGCAGATCCCAGTACCTCCATCCTGCTGTTAGTCTTTCTCACACAATCCCTCCAGCTGCCGTTGCTTTTGAAATGCTGATAACCTGCTCCTGCGCCTTCTGCAGTTCCCAACCCTTGGTGCTGCCACTACAAAACCGAATTGTGCCTAATGCTATTGAAGCCTGGAATTGCCTGTGAGCCATTTGTCAGGAAAATGTGAACAAAGACAGCATGCAAAAATGTGTCTGTGGCCTGACTGGAGTGTTGCTGGGGTAGGCATTTGTCTGTCGGGAGAGAGCACAGCTCAGAAATCATGCTGCAGCTTCCATCTGACTCTGCTTTATGCTTTTTATATTCTTATTCTTCTACAACAATAGATAAGTAGTTTTCAGGTGAAGATGTAGAATCAGGTCTTGCACTTCCCAGGCAGAGTGCCCAGCCATCTCACGCTATTAGGAAAATGCGAGCAATTCTGCTGTTGTCTGCTCCTAGTTTTCCTTGTTTTTGAGCTTCTTGCTGTCCGTGCTTGTGGGCATGGGCTAAGTACATCTCCCACATTAGTAGAAACAAATTTTAGACCCACAGATGCCTGAATTTGTGAACCTTAGCTGGAGCTGGCATACGTTTACAGACAGAGCTGAGGTAAGTCAGGAAATGTACAACAGCAAACTCAAAACATAACAGGATTTTTTTTCCAGGAGAAAGCAGAAGTTCTCAGGGACCATTAGATATGAGAGGTGTTACAGTGAAAATTATTTTGTAGCTGTCGTGTGTGGACTCAGCTTAAATTTTGCCTGATTTGAATTTTGGTTGCCTGAGTGCTTTTTTACCTCCCTAAATATGGACAGATGAAGTATGTCTGTCGAAAATTGAGGAATACATCGTTAGTGCTTTTACATTGCAATAGAATATTTTATGCTAGGAATTCCTACTCATATCTGCAAATGGGTTGGGTTTTTTATCTTCCTTTTCATTAATAGTGTATTAGGATCCAAAGGAGTTAATGATCTAAAGATGTAATAGGCACTGAATTTTGAAAATTGGTGAACATACAAATTCAATTTTTTAAGAAAGAAAAGATAATGCAACTCAAAATGTATTTTAGTTATTTATTTGGAAAATGTAGATTAATTTTGAATTAAAGGCTTCCTAGACTACTAATAAATATTATTTGATAAATTTAAATAATGCTTGAGATTCATGCAGTAATGTACAATTACAAATACAATAAATTGTAAATCTCATTATGTTGGTCTTTAGAAATCCTTTCTGAGAAGAAAGTAGGTGATGATTATAATGCAAATTATGGAGTGCAAACTAAATATTATCTAGTAAGGTGCTATTCTGTTTAGATTTTATGATTCTTGTTTTCTCAGATAGATAAGTCTACTGCATTCATTTTAAAAATAAATAGTGTTATTGAGTTTCGTGCCTATTGTACATTAGGTTAACGCGCTAATTCTTTTGTTTGTTGGTTTTTAATTTTTTTGTTTAATACGTTACCGTTTATATGTGTAAATGCAGGAGAGTGCTCTCCTGCACTCTTTCCTCCTGCTTTGAAATTTTTATTTTCTGCAGTGATTGCTTACTCTGGAGAAGTGGAAGGAAAGGTGATTTGAACAGTTGTGACATGGCTTTCTGGGTTCCCTGGCACCTCTTGTGGCCTAAATTTCTTTAGATTGGTCATGACTTTCCTCTTGAGCTGTCATGCCATCTCTCGCTGGGACGCTGATGCTCACAACTGCTCTGACACCCTTTCGTGACAGCGCGGTTGTCAGAAGTGTAACTTTTCCTCAGCATATGCAGCCCATAATGAAACTGTCTTCATGTCCGGGGTGGATTCCCATGGCAACTGCCATGCGCTCGTGGGAAGGTTAATTACAGTCAGGGTGGTAAATGAAGAGCTCCAGGAGCTGTGTGGTGACTAATCCCATCTACCTGTGCCTGTCAGTGCTCCGTTTAGGAGAGCAGAAAATTCCCTATGCTTTTGAATTATGCAGCGGATGAAGCAACACTTGTTACAACAATCAGGGCAGAGGAAATTTTATCAGTGTTATTTCAATCAGATTTGGGCTAAGGCCACAGTACAGTGCACTGCCCAACTGGCCTCTGGTCCTATAGGTTGGGGGTAGCAATGACCTTGAAGCACCTCACAGGCTGTTTCCCTTGGCCAGCTTGGGAACCTGACAGCAAAAGTTTTTCAGTTCTCACTTAATATTTATTGTGAAGATTTTCTCTGATTTCATTAGTGCAGCAATGTAATGTCAAGATTCATAACTGTTCTTGAAAACAAATAAGCAGGGAGGTAACAGCCGGTGTGTTTATTCCTTCCTCCCTGCTTGACCCCATCACCAAGAGACTGTAAGGAACTGGTATACAGAGTGAAAAGTTTCAGGCCAAATCCTTACAGACTTACTAGAATCCATTTTATTGGTATCTGACAACAGATAGGAGAAAGTGTAATCTTCATATCAGCCCTGCAAAGGTATCAATGCATGATGAATATGTTGAGAGAAAATTCTGAAACCCCTTGGATGGAAATCTACAGCTGTCATCTTCAAGCTGTAACTAAACTTTTCAAGGACAAAAGGGATTGAATTGTCAGGTGAAGTTTAATAAATGCATCTTTCAGTTAGTTACTTTTTCTATTTTCACCTGTTGAGTCCCACAGAATGTCTTGAGTTGAAATGGACCCATAAGGACTGTCAAGTCCAACACTTTGCTCCTTGCAGGACTACTTGTATCCAAAATCTTTGTTACACTGTTCACCATAGTGAATGTCTACAGTTCTTTTTTTGAAAACAAAGCCTGATTTTTTTTTTTTTTTTTGCTTTTTGTAGTGTAAAATGTAGGTAAAATTGTCAGTCATACAACAAGTGAAACAGAAGGGTTTTTGAGGCAAGAGGCAGCCTGGGAATGTATTCAGATAAGGCACTGGGATACTATTCCACCATTTAGTCTCAGCATGGGTGATACCAGAGAGCAGGGTATATTGCAGGGTTTGTACACATTGCTGCCCACCTTTTATCAGGCTATGACTTTATTTACAAAGAAAAGTGGAAGGAAAAGCAAATATAGTTGAGACAACAAAATGTGTACTGAGCTTAGGAATGCTTTTATCCATTCTCTTTTTATTTCTTTACCTACTTTGATTTTATGCCTTTCAGAATAGCATCCATCTGACTGTTGGAAGTGCATTACTGTTTCTTTCTGACACTGTGCAAGTGATAAATACTAATGATATTTCCCCTGACCTGTAGTGAGAGTCAGGGACATTTAGAGAAATTTACTCTGCAAAGCAGAAGAGGCCTTATATGGTGATTGGAATTTTAGGCTTTGGAAGACTGTAATCACAATTTGCAAATGTATTTTCAAATTTTCTTGTGAAATAATTGAGAAAATGCAGAATGTTAAATTGGATGTACAGAAATGTTTTATTTTCTTTTTTTGTTTCTGTGTTTTGTTTTGTTTTTTTTACAATGAAATCTGTTTTATAGAAACCATCTTTTGAATATATCTTGTATTAAATGAGATGTCATGGTGGTTATTTCTTAGTCCAAGCTTAGATCATTCTAGTGATGGATGCAGAATAGTTAGATATCCTGTTTCTACTGTGATGGAGCCTTGTGAGATGTGATAGCTGTTCATCAGCAGGGATAGCCTGCAAAATGTTTGAAGGACATGACAGAGGTCACTTTCTAAAAAATCCGTCTACATTCTGTCAACATTTTTGTGTATCCACTTAGTTTATACTGCAGCATTTGAGTTTGCTTGGTCTAAAAATAAAATTTAAAAATAAAAAAAAAAGGAAAAAAAAGGTATAGAATTAGTAAGAGGTAGATGCATGGACGTTTCCCTAATTTTATTTTATTTTCCAAATACCATGTTCCCTTGCACAGAACAGAACAAGTTCAGACAGAAAAGATCCAAGTAGAAGACCACAGACATATCTAGGAGCTGGGTGGGCAGTTGATATTATCAGTAATTGTTACTGCAATAATCTAAATTAGTTTCATTGCAGATAAGCATCTTAGCAGGGTCCTCTCATCCCTTGTGAATGGAGTCACTCTGATCTTTGAGGGGACGAGGAGGTGAACAGTAATAAATACAGCATCTGCATGTGAATAAAACGTGTGAATGAAATAATACCATTCCCCAGCTTCAGCTTGGTATCTGGAGAATAAACGTAGATGCTGTGTTGAAACAACCTGGGCAAGGCACGCCATGGGTTACTGCTTTGTGTGGATAATGCAGATGCAGTGTTGAAGTAATGCTTTTGGACAGCTAAACCAGTCTGTAAAAAAATTGTGTATGGTCTGTCTAACAGTAATTTTATTTCCAAAAGCCTTGAAAGTTTCCTTGAGGGGACAGGAAATGTCCAGTGGGGGAAAAAGCACTATAGCTGTATGCTGTTATGATAATAGGGAATGACTTCAGAGGCAGGGACCCTCGTCAGTAGGTTTTGACCCAAAGCTCCACTTGCCCTTAGTAAGGTTTAGTCTCCAGACTTAGATGTAAAGGCTAGAAAAGCACATATGTTTATGCAAAAGACATGAACATTGGCTGCTAAGTAAGTGTCTGGCCTGCTGCCATCTTTGGGAAATCTACTACAATAGCGTATGTTGGCGAGAAAACGTGTTTATGTAAATGACCAATTTGTCGACAAGGAATGCTGAGTGGGATTTGTCTCGTCTGAGCATGCCTGAGGTTAGGAGACTGGAAGATTAGCCTCGTCAATAGTAATTACTCTGTCTTCTTCCAGCCCTTGCAGGGAAAGAATGATACCCCCAGCTCTTCGCTGCTCACTACCTGCTGCCACGTGATAATTGCTTTGGCTCAATCAAACCTTAATTAAAATGTTATTGATAATTTGTCTGGAAAAGCTACACTTGCTCACATTTCTTAATGGGAGGTCAAATCATGTCATCCCTTACCTTAATCAGCTAAAACTTCAACAGAAATGAATTAAAATTTACTGTGCTCTTTTTGCTTTCCTGTGGAAGAGTTGGTCAGTAACAAAGGGTACAGGGTGCAAGGACACTCAGGGACGGCATGGAAAAAAGATGTGTATATATTCAGATAACACTTTACTAGTAGGATAACATAACAATTGCTCAGCAACTATAGTTGAGCTGAGCCAGCTCAGTGATTTGGGTTTCTCTACATCACTTAAATTAATTACTCTTAGTTTTTGGTTCTGAAGTGTAACAATAAACAATTTTCATGTAGTGTTCCAGTAGGAAAAGAAACCTCATAGATCCATATAGTAAAACTCAAAACCGCCCAACTTACCTGAGTTTGCATGAAATACATATTTCAATGGATTTTAAAGAAAAATCACTGAAGTTGACTTCATTAAGGTCACTTCATGCACAAAGATTTTCTAAATCATAGCATTTTTTCTAATGTATCATCCTCTATTTGGAACTTATAATGCGTAGAGTTAATTAAATAATGTGTTTCAGCTTCATTTGATTTGCTGGAAATAATAGATAGATTTTGTGTTTGCAAAACAGGTAAATTTTCTATGATTTCAAATTTGGTTGCCTTGTTAGACCCTAACAACCATTTGTATGTTTTTAAATCAGTAGTAGACTCATGTAGATGTTATAGATTCAAATAGTAGTATAAATGCTGCTGCTTTCCTCCCTGACAGCTCTGAGTCCCATGTCAGAGAATATCACCATTTGAGTCAGGTCTGTACCTGAATGGAATATACCTTGGCAAAAAGATCAGTGTGTGCAATGGTGCCAGTGTAAAATAAGGTTTTTGTTATAGCTATTATTATTTTATGTACGTTTTTTGATTTCTGGTTGAAAAAACCCTTTGTAGAAAATCTGTCATTGACAATGCCCAGTCTGCCTTTTGAGCAGTCTTTCAACAAATGTCATCAAACTGTCTTTGCTGGATATATTTTGGTAAACTGTGATTAGTTTTTGTCCAGCATGTATGGGTCTTTCTTTGAATAAGCATCCTGCAAGTGTATAGGATGTCTGCACCTGCTTTTTCTGTGGGTTTTCTCATTACCTGGTAGGTAATTTGTGGATTTCTGTATTGTGGTATTTTTTTTTTCTGAGGCTAAAAAGAAACTTCTTTTTTTAAGTAGCCAAGAAAGAGCAGTACCTTGATTATGAGCTTGATTGAATTGGTGAGTTTGATTCTGTAAAATATGGTGAAGTAATATCTGACTAGCAAAGGTATTGATGCTGCAAGAAAATATTATATAGCACACTCTTAAATTTCTTCCAATACTTGTACATAAAGGACTTATTCAGTTAACCACAGTTGTCCACAGGTACATCCTTATGTGGGTAAATTTTTTTTTGGAAAAAAAAGGGCAAACTAGCACATTAACTTCAAATTAAGTTTATTCAGAGCATATAAGCACTTTCAAAAGCTAAACAATTGTGCCCTGTAAAAGGGTTCTAGGTTCTGGTCTGGTCTGAGATACCATTATCAATCATTCATACTGTATTGATTTTAGAAATTTTTCCAGCTGTTATTTTAGAAGGCACAGTTTTTAATTTGTAGAGTGGTTTTCCTCTTAAGCCTCCATCTTCATATCTAAGTCTTAACATTCTGCTTGCTTTCATGATTGCGGCAAATCTCACTGGGAAACTTATCCCAGTATATATCTATCAGATAGGGTGGGGATTTTCTTTGCTCTCATAAGTAGATTATGTAAAAGGCCTAAATTGAGTCTCATTAGTGATGGGTATTGGAAGGCCAGTTTCCTCATTCTCTTTCCACCAATAATTAGCAAAAAATGTTACTGCAATCTCCACTATGCTTTTATGATCTATTTTTTGTAGCTGACATAACTGAAATACACTTTAAAATTAAATGTTGCTCCCCATTTTCAGCGTGTTGTACAAATCATTAACATCCCTTGTCATTCCCCTTTATGTTTGTGATTAGAAAGGTGTTTTTATTATCATCATCATCATCTTTACAGGAAAGTGTAATAGGGAAGTGAAGAGGCTTCTTCATTGTGATTCAGTGGCAGAGAGTCAGCCCCAGACAATGACAGTGCCCGGAGTAGGATGGGTGCTCGCTGGGGTGCAGTTTGTAGGGCTGAAACGTGCTGCCTGCCTTCCCTTCTCTTGGGAAGAGAGGGAAGAAAGGGTTTAATAAGAATTGCTCTTTAGCCAGAGGCAGCTGCTTTAGGAAATGAGACAGTATTTATTGTGAGGTGCATATAGCTGTTGTATTTTCTTGCCAAGGGAATGAAAGCATAAACATTCAGCCAGATTTCTATTTATCTGTATGCACTTTAGGGGACTATGCAAACTGTTTGGGGCTAAATCTATGTGAACAGAATGGCCATTTTTAGTTGCAGGAGAGCTTCATTCTCCTATTCTGTAGCCCTATGCAGGGTATGTGTCAAGCATAGCTATCATATTTCTTTAATTCCTCATTGCACTAGGCCTACTTTCCTGCTTTGAATCCACCTAGTAGGTGACCAGTTTCCAGACAGGTTTTTTGGAAATGGTTTTGTTTCAGCTATAGTGAGACCCCCTTTTTAAGTAAGAAATCTGTTTGCATGTCAAACATGTTTTGTGATCCCAGTGAAGTCCTGCTTCAGCATTTCTTCCAGTATACACTTCAGTATTGTTACTGGTATTTAAAGAAATAAAGAACTGAAGACCAATGAGATATCAAAAGCAAGCGCTAGAAATTGGGTTAGAAATTAAACATTTGTTTTTATCTTTTCCTGTAATCTGCATTTTGGATATAGTGCATTTTGCTTTTTAGTGAGTAACTTTTATAGTCTCACTAATATAAAACAATTACTCCTTTTTGAAAGCAGCAATATTCCATCTTCTCCTTAACTCTTCTGAGGACTGTAGCCTTAGTAGCTCATGTTCATTTGCTCTCTTGTCTGTTGTCTTGTCTGCTTTCAGACTTAAGCCCATTTAAGTCCACCTAACCAGTTTTAAAAAGTTTTTCCTCATTAGTTTTATGATCTAAATGCTTTAACATTTGAAATGTGAAGCACATGTAGTGTGCCTTGGGCTCATCTGGTGTAATTTTTGTTTCTTTGTGATTTTCTTTTTCCAGCTAAAACCAGATGAGGAAAAAACCTCAATGACGTGTGTGTCATTGAGCAGGAAAATGAAGATGGAATCCAGAACTGATGTCCTCTTTTTAGTTTAAGCACAAATCAAGCCCAGGCTAAGATAAAAATGACCAACCCTGAAGGGTTGGGGGTTTTGCCATTAATATAGCATCCTATTTTGTATCAACTTCACTAGTTATAAAGAAAAAATAAATTATGTAAATGATAGCTTAGCATAAATGCTCTCCATTTAGCCTGTTACTTTGAGATTCTGCATTATTAGTCTGACACGTTTGTGTCTCATCATAGTTTGACCAATATGACATAAAAGTATTAGCAAATTTCTTGAAGCTGCATAATGTGTTTTTCTGTAAAAGATAAGCCTCTCAAGTGATCTTCTCTTAATAGAGAAGATCTGAAGGAGAATATAAAGCTATGCATGGTGTTTTGGATTCTAGTAGATGAAAAGTCCTAAGGGCTTTGTATAGTAAAATTTTATCATCAAAAAATTATCCAGCTGAAATTCTTCACAGTGCCCATATACCATGTAGCTGTAGTTGTCAGATAATACAGCAACCATCTAGTTCACTCCTTGAAAAGTTTGGATGCATGTGAAAAGTCAAAATAAAGGAAATGAGATCAAGTAGAACCTCCTATCCTGGGAGGTTCCATAATTCTGTAGTCTGATGTCAAACCTGTTTCCTAAAATTGCAATCCTGTGTTTGTGCCAGGATAGCATCTCACTCTGTGAGTCAAGGTCTTTCCATCTTCCAAAGTTCTGTTATAGTCAAATTAATAATTTTCTTCATTACAGTTTGTGAGAATAAAATCTTTAACCAGGACTTGCAGGGGGGTAGCAATATATTTATTCAAGTACTAATCATACTGTTTTTACCAGCTGCTCAGGATTGGAAGTTGCCTTTATTCATATTTGTGATAAAGTGTTTAGCTTGCAGATGATGTATATAGGTTTTTCAGTAACTCCTATTTTACTTTATAGTCACCTTTTTGTGCTCCTTCTAATAGGCACATTCTTTCCCATGGATCAGACATACAGATCTTGCAATAGAAGGATTTTTACAGCAATGTGCTCCTGCTTAAGCCCCTTATCTGCTGTACAACTACCTACTGAAGAAGTATCAAAATTTCCCAAAGCAGTCATCACTGAAAGAGAAGAGAATGAAAAATTGTTAAAATAAAAGAGAGTAGTTGAAAGAATGTGTAGAAACAGACAAGCTTTTATTTTGCTCTTCTTGCAAATGTATCTTATGTTCCTCCAAATACTTGTTTCTTTTTCAAACCTGGCCTCTAGTTGAAAGTTTGTTTTACGTAATTGATTTTTTGGCAGGGAAACCCAAGATAACATGGTTTATGTTTACTGGAGAACTCTGTTTGATAGTAAGTCCTGCTAGAACATTTTAAGGCATTTTGACTACCAGGTGGCTGGAAGAGTTTTCAAGAAAACCTTTTTTTTTTTTTGAACCTGGACTCAGGTTCTCTCAGTCCTGTGGTTCTGGTTCATTAATTCCAAAAAAAAAGCTTTGGGGATGTACGCAAGGACAATACTGCTTAGTTAAATGCACATGCTAATTGAAGTTTTCCTTTTTCTGTGTACTAATATTTAAAGGAAAGAGTCACAGTGGTCCATTTCATGATGGGTTGGGCCCTTCATGATTTTTGATGTTTGTGGCAGTTGTTTGATCATTTGGGAAATAAATGCTGAATTTTCAAACTGAACCTGAAGAATTTAACAATGTTTGGCATGAAGTGATATGCCTTAGCAAGCAGATTCAATATATCTCTTTGTGCCCTTAAGGGAAAAGCTGTCATTTAACTGGGTTTTTAATTTAAGGGTATTCTTTTTATGTTAAAGATTTCTGCCATTTAGAAACCATTCTGCCATTGGTTGTTTGCTAAAAACCCCAAATCCAAACCCAAAATCTCAACACCAAATATCTCAGTAATATAAGTTTTCTGAAAGTTTGATTGTAGAATTATAGAATGGTTTGTGTTAGAAGGGACCAGGTGGCTACTCTTCCAGTAGACCAGGTGGCTCAAAGACCCATTCAACCTTGCCTTGAACACTTCCAGATATGTTATGCCTTTTATGAGTAATTAACTTATCATAGCTTTAAAGAAAAATGCCTTTATATTAGGACTTAATTGATTTAGCATTAGGTTCTTCTTGAGTTTTAAAAACTTCATTAAGTAATCACAGTAGAAATAACACTGTCACACTGTTTGATTTTTCTATTGCTCACCTTAATTAACCATAACTAGGAGAATTTTTAAGGTGACTAAATGACTTGCAAGAATCTGCAGCAGTGCAAAAGGTATGCTTAGATACCTTAGAAAAATATTGTATTCTGTGTTTACTGTAGTCTGTGACAAAAACTAACTTTAAAAATGCATAGGGTAAAACATGCTGCAATCAAACCAAGCATTCTGGTCCATTCAGTCATGATTTAGATAAAATCTTCATTTTTCAGAGCATAAGCATTGCTTTAAAAATATTAAAAATGGTTAGATGAAACCGCAAGGAGCCTTGAACATTTTGTCCTCTCTCAGAGATTTGCTGTAATTCTCTGTCTATTGTAAGCAGAACCAGAAGTAACAGGAATGTTTTAAAGAGCCAGAGGAATTAGAACATCCATAAATAATCGAGAGGATGAAACTGACCTTGACTGAAGTTTGGGTTGTTGTGTGGTCTTAAGTTAAACAGAATCTTATGTTTTGCTTTATTTGTGTGCGAGCCTGATTCAAAGCTGAATCTTCCCATATCCTCCACTGGGATTTGAATAGGTTTCAGATGAATCTCCCATGGCTATTATGAGGGTTAATAAGTTAAATTTGTGCAGTGCATAGAAAATTTGAAGTAATCCCTACCTGGTGAATGTGTTGAATTCAGAAGCTGCTGTAGTCCAAGTATAGATGTTCAGAAGGGAGGGTGAAAGGTTGAGGCAAGTTACATATCTACACAATGATGACCCTGCCATATGAAGCACAAATATATACTGCTGTGTCTAGTGGTAATTGAGAAGCAATAGCCTCTTTAATCTTCCTTATCCAATAAATCTATCTTGTCTGAAATAAGCCTTCCAAAAAATTTAATGAGCAGTAGCCTCTAAGTCAATAATTGTTTCACGCTCCTTGTACCACATGAGTATGGTCTTCTGTTCTTTAATAAGAAAGAACTGTATCTTTGGAGAAGAAGTTTCTCTTTGAAAAAATATATAGGTAAGATATTGTTGGATTATACTAAATATTAGGGATTCAAGGTGAATGTTTCTATTTTGGGGCTTTTTTACCTGCATCTAAGCTAAGTAATGATGCTAGCATGTAGATTTTGTTTTACCTAAACTATTCTAGCCTTGCAAAAATTTGATTATTTGTCAAAAGACCAGCTGTAAGAATAAGGTCACATCATGGAATCAGAGACTTTTGGGTTAGTTCTTGTAAAAGGCAGTTTATTCACTAAGTCAACTACATGCAACCCCATTGCATTTGGATTCCCAGTCGTAATACACCACCTTTGAATCTAAAGGGTTGCCTTTGGGGGAGGCAGCCAAGAAAGAAGGATGATGAAGATGGGAGAGGGCTGGACTTAGAGAATATTCAGAGGAAACCTGAGCTTTCACATGGTGATTTTGTGTTTAGAATAGCAAATCCTGTTAGTATTCTTGGCTGATAGAACAGTCCTTATGGGTATGGTAAAAGAGAAAAAAAGCGCTGCATTAATTTTCACTTAGTGCCTACCTTTAAAGATGTTTGGCTTCTTGCTTTCTCTGACCCTTCCATGTAGAGAGTACCTTAAGAACCTGTAGCATCAGAAAAATTAATTGTTTAAACATATTATTAATATGCTTTTGCCTGGAAGCAGACTTACTGTTAAATTTTGCACTAAGTCCTTCTTTCTGTTGTGTATTTTTTTAAAAAAGAGAATATTGTTTCCAAAAGGTTGTTGCCTTGTTTTATAACCTGACATTTCCTTGCCTCCGTTTTCCAGCAAAGTTACAATTGAGATCAAGGCGGGTAGTGAACTTTAGAAGTAAAAATCAGGGACAGCTGCAAGGTATGCTTTACAGCCAAAGAGTATCACTCATCATCTCTGCTTCCAAAAGCCATGGGGTAACTTCTGCCCTATACACGTCTTTGAAGAAAAATTTAAAGATAGCCAAAGATGCTAAGAAGCATTCTTTTAATCCTGCCTCTTCCACCAGCTATTGAACAGAAGAGCTTAGGGAATGTACTGAAGTGCTGTAATAAATAAACATATTTGGCAGTGAATAAAGTCGACTGGACACATCTTCCTCCAGACATGAATAATACAGCCCTGTGTGGCAGCCAAAGGGGCCTGTTAAGAATGATCTGAGCTGTTTGGAGCCCCAGAAGATATTAACAATTGCATTTAATGCTTATGTAGCACTTTCCCAAAGTTTAACTGGATTACTGGAGGATTGTAACTTAAAGGCTTCTGGTGACTTAAAACACAGGAATAGCTGAAATCCATTAAAATAAAAAATGCCCACGAAGTAGCACAGTGTTCCCTGACTAAGCCTCCAGCTGTGCATCACGAGCATGATAAAGAACAAATACAACCACAGGGCAGAAACCTCCTCCTCCCTTTGGACACATCTTAGGGCAAAAGCACTCAAACAGGAGCAAAAGAAGAAATAGATCTTCTCGAAGTTCAGCTTCACCAGATGTGAAGCTTGTTATGTACTGAGTGTCCAACAGGTCATATACTAAGCAATCAAAAAAAACTCCAGGCATGGCATCATATTGAAAGCAGTGGTAGATAAAGAACTTTTTAAACATGATAATAAATTAAACTCAAGTTCTTTTTATTCAAAATGTAATCTGACCCTAATGTGTTTGTATGAAGGGCCAAAAGGGAAGACGTAAAATAAGGCTGAAATAAAGCCAGTCTATGTGAATGGAGAAAAAGTTCATAGTCTGTAAAGCTGGGAAGAGCAGTCAAAAATTTACTTTTCTGTTAAGTGGAAGTGAAGAAGTTGGTAAAGGATTTTGGTGGTACAAAGAAAGAATTGCCTCCCTGGGTTCGCTGCAGGCTGATGGAGCTAAGAATTGTCTAGTACAAAACACTGAGCAACAGATCCTAAATAAACCTCCTGCTAATATGAGGTGCAGACAAGATAGCAGGGGTTTGAAGCAGATCATATCAGACATCTTTCGTAACACATTAATGGCAGTGCATTATTGCCAGCAAATACCATGGCAATAGAAAATCAAATGCACAGATAGCAAAACTATGGGATCGTGCTGTGTGTGCTGTCAAAGGGATGATCCAAGTATTTGTGATTGTTGTTAAAGTTCCCTAGTATTTCCTGATGTGGGACTTTTCAGTTGCTTATAGTTCTGGCTGCCTTTAGGTAAAACTTAGACTGAATTTTTACATTCCATATCTGCTACTTGATGTTTTCAATACTAGGCAGTAAAAGGTCTTTGAAGATTAGGTATGGATGTTTTGCCAGGGAATGAAGGAGGTATGTGGGACTGTATGCAAGAAGGAAGGGAACACACACTCAGAGACTCATTTGTAACGAACACCTGAGATGCTGAGCCAAGACTGCACAAGCAACTTCACTGTAAGTTTTGGCAATTACAGCTCCAGCATTTCTGGTCCATATCTCTGGGACAGGAGTGCTGGAATATTAGGAGCTGAATAAACACATCTGTGAAAACCAGTGTGGTTTTATTGTAAAGAATAACGTGTTGGAGCCCAGTTTCAGTAACTTTACTTGTCATGTACATTGGCATCTAGCTCCAGGAGTAAACCCACTGGATTCATTGGATCTGCTCATAGAGCAAGAGGTCTCTCACTGTGAGTAAATGTAGAAAAGGGGTTCTTAGCACTAGACCAGACAGATCTGGCAATAAGAAAAATTAATATTTTCATGATTTCTTTTCTATTTTGGCTGCCAACAAGTTCTGCTAAAGATAGTAGGATTTCCTAGAAATATGGAGGGAATAAATACTGAGGTAGCATCTCAAGATTTGGTTTCTTTTGGTAACGTAAAAAAGATGTATTTTTGTGCTAAGAGCACACTGCAAATACAGCAACACACAAACCATGTGAGCAGGTGTGTGCATGGCTGACCAAACAAATAGAATTGTGCTCAGTCAGCCTGATTAAATGGTGACATGTTATGTGTTTCTCTCCAGCTAGACATGATGTGTGGTTTCATCATACCATATTGCATGGGCTGGTAATCAACCTAGAAGTGCTTTAGGTAGAGGAAATCAAGAGGTTCTGTTGTAAATACTAAGGAAAATATATTGTATCTGTATTTCTTATTGATATTTCTGCATCTATTTTTCTGTCAGGTAAAATATGTTATGTTTTATAAACATCAAATCAGTATCCAATCAAATGTGCATTGAAATTTTATCTTAATCTTAGCCTTTTCTATGCTATGTAACTTGATGTTTTAACTTTTCTTCCAAACATGAAACCAGATGACTATACTTCATTTTCAGCAACAGTCTTCAGTGGCTTTATTAATATGTTTGGAATGTGTACATGTAAAAGCATATAGATCTCTGTGAGCACAAAACTCTAAGCTATGTCCATAGTGATGATTAAAATTCAGTAGTTGCCTCAGTAAACATACATGAGATGCAGTTCCATATCTTCACCTACTTGCGTGTGTAATTATGCATGCAACTTTTTAAAAATTAAGTCATTCATTATGGTTACTCTGTCACTGAAAAAATGGTCATTCATCTTAATGTTTGAAGAGCCTGCTTGACAGTATGTCCATTAGTATAATAGAGTTAGCAAGTTTCTGATTACAAAAACTCTTCATTCCCCAGGCAGTTGGGAGAGCTGACAAATTGTAGATAGTGCAGAAAACACTTTGGAAGCATGAGCACCTGAGTCTTTCTGGGCTGAACTCAACTGTTGGAAGCTTATCTGTCCTTTGGAGAACTGTCATTTGCTTAGTTTTGGGGTTTGGAGGGTTTTTTACATGAAAAAAAGTCCAGAAAAATAACATTTCCATGCCATAGTCGATAATCAAACTGAGAAAAAAGGCAAGAATACTCTTGTTTTTTCTTTATAACTAGAGAAAATTTATTAAAAGGCTTAAGATAACCAATATTTTCTAAGAGTCTTTTGTTGATGAAAAACTTACCTGTGCTATAAATCAGCAATCTCCAAGACTTGCATTTTCCTAATTTTCTAAGCAAAGTAATTTGGCTCAAACGTCACATGGAGATATTTTCACACTGCTAAGAGAAACTCATAATGTATTTGTTGGGATTTGAATCATACTATACCTTCAAGATGCAAATATTCTTCTTTTTTTCTAATGTATGTAGGGTACTGAGTTCAATGTTGAAGTTTCTCATATTGAAAATATTCATAATAGTGTTATGATTGAGTTCCTTACAATCAGGTATCTTAGTTTTTTTCTCTGTATTGCTGCTGTGTATCAGGATAATAGACTGCAGGTTTATTTTTTCAGTGATTTTTCAGTTTGTTTATGAATATGCTGGAGCATTTTACATACTATGCCGTCCAATTGCTTTCTTCTGAACTATTTATTATACAAATCCAATGTGAAGTTCACTATCTGCAAGATTTTTGAATTGATGTTATTTCTCAGCTTGTTCGATGTCAGATACTTTACTGAGTGTGGTCTTTGCAGAAAACTATTTTACAACAAAATTAGAAATTTAAAAGAGAAACAAAAGATGTACAAATGCCCAGGGACTTAGAGGAGGGTGTACCAAAGTTATACTTTCCTATTAAAAGTTTCTATTCAATGCTGGAACCTCATAGCAGATCTCACTGGGAAGAGGTTGGTGTCTTAATTTTCCTCATCCTCACAACTCCTTCATATTATACCATGAGTCTGAGAGGAATCTTGCCCACTGCCAATTCCTTTTTCTCTTGCTACTATGAAATGGCGTTAAAGATGTTCTCAGTGGATTGCAGGTTAATCTCATACCCTACATGGAGCTTATCGAATAATGAATTTTTCTGTGGAATTTTGGTGAAAAAAAATTTGGTTTAAAAGTTTTAAATCTATTTCAGGAACAGGCTTCAGGCAAACGTCATGCTTTTCTTCCATCCTGCTGAGATGGAACCTTATTTTTATTTCTTCAGTGGGTTTTTTTCTGCCACCTTGATTAAAATTGTGAAGTAGCAATGAATTCTCTCAGAGTGTATCTGCACAATGTTTGGTAGTAATCATGTAATCTGTCTGATTCCACAGGCTGATTACAAAAGCAGGTGTTCAGACTGATTACATGAAACAGCTTCCCTTCTGCAAATAACTGTCATTAAGGAGCAAATTGTGCAAATTGTGCTCCATGCTAGTTTAATTCCAAAGTCATTCCATTAAAATTAATGGAAAGTCTTTGGATTTCAACCAAGATAAGTTGTTTAGTTCAGATGGAAAGCTGACAGCCGTACATATCTGTGATCTTACTGTATTTTTTTCCCCAGCTGTTCTCCTAAAGCCAAAGAGAATGTTTTGTTTGTGCAGAGGTCATTTTCTGAGATACGGACTAAAGAAAGGAGCTATGTAAAGTGGAATTTTTGTTTGTTTATTTTAAAGAGTGGGTATTTCAAGTCTGGTATAAACAAAGTATTTCACTTTTTTGATGTAATTGATGGCACTGAAAAATTGCTTGAAAATAGGCTTTGGGCAAAAAATACAGCATACTTCATGAGCCCTATTTATTTGCCACCACTGCCTCTGCAATCCCTAATGTGGTTAATGCTCTTCCTTGACAGCTGATGACCTTTCTTCAGCTGAAATATGATTCCATTAATGTAGAGATAAATGGAGACTACTTGGATACTAATGGTGTCCCAATATCTTCTAAGATCTGAAGTATTCATACAACCCCCCCATGGTGGATTTGTCTGCTGTGATGCTGAGTAGGATGGTGTTAGTGTGACTCTCACCAGCCCCTCTAGGTCTTTGGATTGTTCTGCTTCTTGAGGTGAGCTACATTTTATAGCAAAAGAGGACGTGTGCAGTGAACCCTACCTAGGAAATAAACTTGCCCCGTTTTGAAGGTTTACATCACAGTGGTTTTTATATGACAGGTATTTGCTTCATAATATTAAAGAGGTAATTAGCAGAGATCTGGGGAAAATCCAGCAACCCAGCAAAATTATGCCAGTGTGAAAATGATGTTAGAAATTTACAGTACTATCACATGCAGTTTCAGCAGTGTTGCTCTCATGAGAAATTTTTGTAGTGGCTTTTTCTAGACTTAAAAGGTATGAAACTTTGAGGCTTTTATAAGTAGGAAAAATACAGCAATTGCTCTGCATTTTTATGGTGAATGAGTGCTTTTAAAAATTGTTTGGTGTCAATAGTTTAATGCATAACTGACTGAACTGTTTACATATGTGTTGCAGGTTGCCTTTTAGATCAATTCCTCCAACAAATGAAAGCCTCATAATAGATGTATGTGAGCACTATCAGGTGCTCAGAGTTAATATTAAGACACACAGCAAAACATTCCGTAATTCTTTTATAGGGTTTTACTGTCTTTTTTCATGTCCCAGAGAGATAAAGGGTTTTTCAGTTGCCTGGCCCTCTGAAGCATGCCCTGCATCTGAACAGGAGCACAGTTTAATGCTTTCAGCCTGCAACCCTGTTCATGCACTGAGAGCAGCACTGCCCTGCTTTGAGCACAGCTCAGTGGCTTCTCTTGTCTAATCTGTGAGTGCACAACCTGCTGTACAAGTGATGGCTTATCAAAACTTGATGAAGAGGTAGAAGCTGGGGAGGCAGGATGGGAATCTCAAATGTTACAGCTTTTGAGCTCTCTCTTGAAACCCCTGGTGGCAAATATCTGATAGCAGAGGGTTGCTATCACACAGCCTTAGGCAGGTCCAGTAAAGGGCAGTGGTGCACATCTGTGTCAGCTGTGTATCAGTAGTGATACCTGCCTCTCAATTAAACTTATCTCTGAAGTTTCACAGGTACACACCACCTTCATAAAGCTCACTGAGCTAGAATATTCCATGCACAGAACTCACTAAAAAGTTGACTGTCTTGCATGATGCTGTGTTGGAAAGTTACTGAGGGAGGATCTGTAAAGGTGGGGGGTGGGGTGGTGAAGAAGGGAAGAGAAAAACGCTTTAATAAATCTGCTTGACTCTAATGAATGTTGATTGACTGTGTAACTTTTAGGTAGGTTTGAGTTGGAGTAAATGTCAAATATAATTCATTTCACTCAGCAGTGTGAAAAGAACTGTTACTTTCCTTGGAGAAAACCTGACAGCCCAACTTTCTTAAAGGGCTTTTCTGTCTTGCTCATTTGTTCTCTCTTTTTAATGAAGCCTTTCACAGTTGACACTTCCCTAACAAAAGGTAACACAGGTCGTTCTGTTAAACAGAATAATCTTCCATCAGCAACATCACAGCTGTAATCTGAGATCAGAAACTATTATTTCCTTTTTGTCTGATGGAAAGGATGAGTTGTTACTCATAAGAATAGTGTGGTGTTCTGAAGTAATGTCTCTGTATTGTGGGTGCTTGGTATTAATGGCACATGTTGAGAACAGGCATTTAGCTGCCATAAAATATATACATATAAGAAACTAAGAAATGTGTGGTATTAAGTTCTTGAGTGAAACAGAAAATGCACTGTAATAATACCTAGCTCTGCAACCGACTTCACAGTTACAGAATTCTTTTGGGAACAGATTTGGGGGATAGTAGGTAAGGAGAGAAAGGATCAAAATTGCTTAGTGCCTAAGATTAATACCAGATTTTCAAGGGTTTAGAGTAACAAATGTTGATGTAATTCGAAAATTCATGGTGTCAAAAAAGGAACTGCTTTATTCTCAGTGTTTTTCAAAGTCATGTCTTTATTTATGTGCTCTAGTAGAAAGTAAGGGTTTTTTTTTTAAAGCTGATCTTTGTTTTTTTCCATCAGTTCATCAAATGGAGAGCAATGGTAGTATTCTTCCTTTGTCCTTCAGTCTGTTTGCTTTTTACATTAGAAATTATAGTCAGAATCTTTTTCCTTCTCTGTGTTCACCTTTCTGAGCTGCTGGGGTTTGTAAAGAGTTATAGAAGTATTCAGAAGTCCTTCAGATACATCTGTTGTATTTTAGCCTTCTGGGACAGGATCACAGAAACACAGTATGGGTGAGGTTGGAAGGGATCACAGGGGGTCATCCTGCAGCACATGGCACAGGATTGTGTCCAGTTATTGAATATCTCCAGTGAGGGAGACTTCACACCCTCTTTGGACAGCCTGTTCCAATCTTTGGTCACCCACACAGTAAAGAAGGTCTTCCTGTTATTCAGGTGGAATTTCTTGTGCATCAGTTTCTCCCCATTGCCTCCTGACCCAGTGGTTGGCACTACTGAGCAGAGCCTGGCTCCATCCTCTTGACACCTTCCCTTCAAATACCTATATACAGGATCACACTGCTTTTAACTGTGGGTATTTCTGAGCAGAGAGCTGATGTGTGCCAAAGCCAGAAGGAGCAGGAGTGTTAGGTTTGTTCCTAACAGGGGAAGGACCACGCCAAGTGGGACTGAAAAAAGATGAGTATCCCTCCAGGGCAAATCAAGACTGGTACAAGAGGAGGGAGAGAAAGGAAGAGCAGCAGCAGAAAGTTGTAGGAGCTGGAGATTGCTTTTGACAAGGAAGACTGTTTGATTCAGGAAGCAATGTCATGTCAATTATTCAGTCGTGTTGGATCAAGGCACCTAAAGTGCTGTACCTTGTTGAATGTTGGGATATGTGTTAATTCAGCACTGTAATGAGAATAAAGAAGTAAATGTGTCTGGATTGTGGGGAGCTAGGTTGAATTACTAACAACGACTATTGAAATGTAAAATGGTTTGTCCCTGTAAAATGTAGCAAGTTCTGCTGCAGCTGTAATTAAATAAGCAACACTGAGAGTAAAGAGATGATGAACAAGGGAAAATGTACCTGTGTTGTTCTCATGTAAGACTGACTGTATCTATAATTATTTACTGAAAGCAAGGCAATTAGAGGTCCAGTTTGGTAAAAAATGGAGTTGTTTATGTTTAGAGTATGAATTGGGAAGAAAAATGTTTTCTTTTACTTGCAAGGTCTTTTTTTAATGCATCTATTTGGGTGATTAAAAAAAAATGGTAGCCCAGTAAAAAGATACATTTTGACATTTTCCAATCATTTCTTAATTACAGCTGTTTGTGACTTGGGAGTATCTAGTGATGTGGTGTGAGTAATGCTGGTATTCCCTGTGATTATTCAGAAGGCAGCATGACTTTTAAGATTTCCTGCAGTTTTTGTCTACATGAATTGTACAAATGCCACATTTTAATGGCTTTTTAATATTTTTCAAACAGCCAGATACTGTTCTTCAAAGGTTCTTAAAATTACTCTAGTAAATACATTTGCTATGTAGACAGAAAGAAAATTATTTAAATCTTAGAATTATTTGACATATTTTTTTGCCATGGAATATATTCACTCTTGTATTGGAACACACTGGAACTGCTTCGATGTAAGACTCATACTTGATTTTCCTTCATTTGATCCGTTTGTCTTTTTACAAGATGAAAATTTCAGGTGGAAATCTATGGTAAATATTTATTGTTTTCTAGATTGCTATTGAGAATTTAAAGGATATTGGGAAGAAGAATATTCTGATAATTCAGCAATACTTGTAAATTATGAATTTATCTATTTATTTGCAGTGAGTCTCCACGGATATTGAAGTTCTGCTTTGTGCTTTTACTCCCTAACTCAGTGAGGAAACCTGTCCTTACAGAATAGAAATCTTTCTTGGGATTTGGTCTAAGGCAATGCTAACAACTGCCAGCAACCTCCAAGTCTCTTCCATCTGCAAGGCCACTCACGGTCTTGTATTCTCCAGACTACAGAATTTTATTTTATAAAACATCAGATCAAGACTGTGCACAAATGTTTCCTTGAAAAATATTTTGAATAATCTTTCTGTGCTCAGACTGTATCCAGTCTGTATTCCATTAATTCCAATAAACTGACACAGAACTCAGTGTCCAGAAGCACTGGTAGCTCTCAGTGCTGATGGAGTGATCTTTTTTCTGAGTCAAAGAAAGGTTTATACCAACTTATAATGAGCATGACTTGACATAACTTTTGATTCCTTTTTATTGAGTATTTCAAGTACAGTCCATTCATATTTTTTAATATAATGGTGAGTGCTATGATTCAGGTCTTTCTTCAGAGTGGTGAGACTGCAGGTGATAATTACTAGATCTAAAAATAGGTATATTGGCTAACTTTCAGATCAGAACAGGTAGGGTGGGGGGAAATGGAGTTCTAGTACAAGTTTTAACGTCTCTCACTGAATTGAGTGCTCCTTGATAATATGAAAGTCACAGAGTACTGGTGTGCTGTGGAGGATAAACCAGCTCCAAGGCCTGAATTCTTACACCTCTGAAAAACAAGGCACTGTGTGTTGTAAAAAAAATTTGTGAAACAAAAATTGAAAAACAAAATTGTTTTACTTAAACAGATGGTCACGGCAAACTTGATTCTGCAGTGTCCTCTTACATAAGGAATGATTGGTTATTTCACCAAAACAACTCCTATATTAAAGTGAAGAAGGACTGTATAGACTTACAACTCTTGTTTTTTGAAAGGTCAAAATACATCTGGACTTCATTGTTTTAGCCACAATTTTTACACTGGCAAATGTGATTAAAACAGATATTATAGCAAGAGATTTTATTTCTCAGAGTAAAGATTTGCATCTGTTAGATTGGGCTTCAGCAGATTTAATGGTCTTTGTATTTGGCTCTGTCATTTCTACAGGGAACTATGAAGTTGAATGAGTATAAGATTCACTTACTTTACGGAAAATCTGTTTTTGAGACTCCTTTGGACAGTACAGATGTTGCTTTTTCTTCACAATACTTTTTGTTTTCTTGTTCAGTGGTCACTATTTTGATCTACACTGTGCCCATTGCAACAACAGTCTTACATTAAATGGTCAAAATGCCAGCAGAGAAAATGAGAAGAAACCCACAGAGGAGGAAACCTGTCTAGTTGTTTGTTTTGTTTTATTTTTTTTATTTTTTTGAGAAACGTAAGTAGGGATGTTCTGGAGTACTTACAACCAAGGAAAGTTTAATATTAAGGCATATTTTTATTCCATCACATTAATCCTGCAATGCACATGAGCATTTACCTACATTATGTTGATGGGTATTATAAGGCACAGAGAGGTGAGGTAAACACTCCCCCAAGTCTTACAGTGAATTGCTGAGAGAATATCAAATGCAGCCTGGGATCTCTAATGCCTGGTTTTGCTGCCTGTCCATCACAGCACATCTTTGTTGGGCTCCAAGAATCATATCCTGCTGAATTTTGTTTAACCTACCAATAAAGCAGTTTATCATAATATTCTGGTCTATGACCAGAGCAGTCTTTTTTGCTGCTCCTTTTCTAGAGTGTAGCCTTCAGCAGAGAGGCTGCAGAGACTCATCTCAACATACAGTAGAGTTGGCATAGCTTTAGGGTCTTGTGTTGAGAGGGAAGGCTTTGTGAGCATGTAATTTTATTACAAATCTTCTGTTGAGGAAAAGCTGTGTGGTTTTTGCTGCCGTGATCTGTGTTTGCAGAGTGCAGCGTGCTTTGGGAAACAGTTATTTTACCTTGTCAGCTTGCATTATGTTACAGCATCCACAGCAAATTGGTTTTTTTGCCATCACTACATTGCAAGAAGTACCCTGCATCAAACTTTTGAAGGTGTTTCTTCCCCTTATATTTAGCATAGTGTGTATGGATTAAAAAAGGTCACAGTTGACTTTTTTGACTAAAAATAGCAGCGGATTTGGGAATAGATTAAAAAAAAAATCTTAAGTAATTTCTAAATTCTGAAGACAAGTGTAGACAATATTGACATAAAGCCAAACCCTTTTTCATGGGAAGTTACAGTATCACAGGATCAGCCACTGCTATTGAGCTACATAATGGGAACTGCAGATGATCAAATGCTTCCCTGGGAGGCCCAGATATGCTACAGATACGGGGCAGCAAGAAATCACTTTAACTGCAACTTTTGATAGAGAGGCATATTTAAATTACCTATAACCTACACTGCTCCTTCTCCTTCTCCTTCTCCTTCTCCTTCTCCTTCTCCTTCTCCTTCTCCTTCTCCTTCTCCTTCTCCTCCTTCTCCTTCTCCTTCTCCTTCTGTGATAGTTTGTAAACTTGCAGTTTCACTTAGACATGAATAACAGAGAGAATTCAAAAGATGTATCTGGGGTTTGGAGGAACAAAATGTATAAATTCCCAGCCTGAGTATGGTAAATCTTGGACACTAGTGAGAATAAAAATCTTGAAATGCATATTGTAGCACGGTCTGTATCTCATTAATGTTTCCAAAGCCTTGCAGAAATGTAAAGACTGTTCATGTTCATTTTACTGGTAGAAACCAGAGATAACCAGCCTCTGGTTAATGAGTTATAATGTGAACATGGGGGTAGGCTGCAAAATTTAGCTTTTGCTTTTTTCTGGAAAATGTCTCAATATAAAGCAGACTTTTTTTTCAGTGGGATTGCTTTATTCTAGAACAAGTTTTAGTTGGAAAACAAATCTGCACTATGTTGAATCTTATGGTCCCAGTTCCCTCCAAAGTGTTTATCTGCAGTAGATGTAGGTTCCATACTCTGTAAGAAGCTGTGGCCTAAATCTGAATTCACAAATTCTCTCAAACCTGAAAGACTAAATATACTCCCTCACTGTAAATTTGAATGTGGATAAGAAAGAAGTTACCAACTGTTTTGTAGTAGAAAAATATTGTCATCATGCTGTAGCTGCCCCACCTAGTTGGATTTCTGTAGAACCCTGTGCCCTGTTCAGCAGAGGGACCTGGCAGTCCCTCGAAGTCCCTGAGAGAGAAGGGAACCAGATGAACAGGTCTTACCTGAGGTTTGACATGTTGGGTATGTTGTTGTTGAGAGTTTGTAAGGATTTAACATTCCTCAGATATTATATAGGCCACTCCAAAAACATTATTTCAACTTCTTGTTTCATCGTGTTTCAACTAGCTGCTGGCAATCTGGCATTTCTCAGTCACAGCATGTTTTCCAGGTGAACAGTTCAGCTTCTCAATTGCTTGCAGTGATTATTGTCTGTTAGCAAGGTGCCACTTCAGGCTGTAGGGGCATGAACCTCTGTTGTTCTCTTTTACTCTCTTTCTCCTTGTCTTCAGCTGCTCTAACAGCCCAAATCACAACGAGCCTTTCATTAATACCCACAGCCATGGTTGTTTGTAAAGTCACATTCATAGCTCCGGGATACTGAAAACTCTTCCTAGTGATAAACCTTGGAAAAGATGCTCAGAATAGGAGGCTAAGCAGACCCAGGCTTCTCTGTAGGCATAGATTTAAATTCTCTAAAAATTGTGGAAAGCATAAAAGATGCTGCAGTTGGGAATTTTGGATGCTGAGCAGTTTACAAATCACACCCCTAATGTATCAGCAGTAGCACAGTGAAGGAAAGTAGTGGAGCTGCTTTCTGAATTTGACAGTGGAAATGAGGGCAGTGTGTAGCTCATTTGAATTAATTTGCCATAAATAATTGTTTATTCTTTAAAAATCACCAAGTTCCCATTTGGGGTTGAAAAAAAAAAATTCAAAAAACACTCAGCTGCTCTTAGCACTGGGTGTGACCAGCCTGGTTTTTGCAGCTGTATTTATTTACTTTTATCATTATTTCACCTACAGGCAAAGGTATGATTGAGCTCGGCACTGTCCAGATGGGGAGCAGGGAGAGAGTCTTGCCCTGGGCAACTTGTAATCAGGCTGACAGAGAAATGGATGTGCTGAAGCCCTTTGAAAACCCAGCTAGGACTGCAGGCATGCTGAGCACATTTTAGATGGTGGGGTCTTCTTGCTTCTTTGTTTATGAATCCTAACGTCAGTATTATTTCTGCGTGACAAAGCACCACCTGGATTTATGCAGCTAAAACTCAGAGAAATTTTGGTTAGTCTTCCTGAAGCATTTGTATTTAGGATCCTTTGTATAAATTTACAATATATTGTTTAGTTTTCAAAGGCAAATTATTTCACAGACCACGAAGGTCTGTTTGGAGGCAATTTGGGAAAACTAGCAAGCCACCTGGGCAATCTTTGTTCTTGAATGAGGCTTATCTTTTCCCTTGGTTTTTGGGGGATATTGGTTGGGTGGGCTTTTTTTTTTGTTTCATTATTTTGGGGGGGCTTTTTTGGTTCTTTTTTGTGGGTTTTTTTTTTTTTGGAAATATGTCATCTTTGATACCTTTTGAGTTCTATAAGCCCTTTTGTTTTCAGTAACAATAAATAAGTTATAGTCTATTTCTCTACAAACTTTTTCTTGTCCACTTATTAATTCTCTCAAAGAAATGCCTAGGAGCAAGCTGATGAAATGAGGTAGATTTGAGCATGAGACACTGTCAGGCAAGAGAATAAGTAAGGTTTTTTTTCCCTTTTTTTTTCCCGTGCCTGTCACTGAACTGTTTAACTTGCAATAAATTATCAAGAACTGTTAGTAAATTAGTATGCCACCTGGGACAGGCTGTTGATTATTGTGTGATTTCTATTTACTTTTCTGGAATGGGCTGCAGTCTCAGATGAGTGCTTCTTTCTGGAAACTCACTTGAAGAAGTGACAAAAGGCCATTTTTTCTGGATATAGATTATACTGAGTGTTTTTAATTAACTTCTAATCATTTGAAAGAGGCTCTTTATATATTCCAGTGTTTCATTTTTATGTCTCATCCTTTATGGCTAGCTCACACTGACCTCCACCCAGTTAGTTGTGTTGTGTTATGGTGATTTGATAGTGCTTACAAGATTTTAGGAGCATTATCTCAAATACAATCAATAAAAAGTCCATAAGTATTCTTACTTTTTTTATCAGTGGCTAGCTATGGTCCAAGGCTGCAGTGAATTAAAGCATAAGAGGTGAAGAACAACATATCCTGGACCGTTACACTGGAAAGGATTTTATAAACATAAGAAAGTACAGTGTCATTTACAGGGCTAATGCCAACAGGAAAAAAACCAGCAACCACAACAAAAAACCCCCAGACAAAACAACAAAAAACCTCAACCTAACAAAAAAAGCCACCAAAACAAAAAAAACCTTTTTTTTTGCCTTGTATGGCATTAGCCAAATTAAGTTCTAGCTGAGCTTTGGCCCTTCCAATTTTCTCCCTGCATAACCTCGTGATGTCCTTGTTGTCCTCCTGAGTTGTCTGCCCCTTCTTCCAAGGGAAGCTTCCACACCCTGCAGGAACCTGCCTTTTAACACCTCTCAAAAAACACATATTTTTATTCCCATCTTGTTGGTATTGATGGGAGATGTAGAGAAACTGTGATAAATGTAAAGTCTCATAAGACATTCGTGTTACAGCCTCAAGAACCATTGCAAAATCTTGTAAGTGCCAAAGCAGTGATAAGGCTGATGTTTTGTTTGGATTCTGCTTTAGATGGCATCAGTCCCACAGTCTACAGAATGATCAATTTGCAGAGTTCCAGCTGACTGGGATTGGAATTGGAGCTCCAAGACTAACCTCGGTCTCATGTTTTTAGAGCTCTGTGTAGCTGCTTGTCTTAGAAAGGAAAATAACAAAACTGCCTCGATTTTCTTTTTCCATATTGGCTATAATTTGTAGCTGAATCTCTAGCAATGTTCTTGGCAAGAGAGAAAGCTCCTGAAATCTTCCTAGCTGCTTTCTGTTTCTAAGCACACTGCCAGGAGCCATGCTCCTCAGCTTCTCATTTTCAGTAAAATATTATGTTAAAAATAAACAAAATAACAAACAAAAAACAAATGCCTGGTTTAATTACAAACTTTTAGGGAGGATTAAATGTTAATAAAAGAGAGAAAAGGGTATTAGTAGAAATGTTTGTATGCACTTTTCAACTATTCATTAAAATGTACTGTACAAGAGTCAAAATAACATTCTCACGAACAAAGATAAAAACAATAACCCTTGCCCCTAAATTTTCCAATGTAGCAAATGAGCAAGAGCATGTTATTTCTATTTCTGAGCTGGTTTGGGTGATGTGCAGCCTTTTCTCTCTCATAGATATGAGAATATGTACAGAATTGCCTAAGGTTTAGTAATAACAGCATTCAACTGGGAAGAGACCAGGACTTGTTCCTGCAATGACACGAATGAGTGCTCTAACAACTAATGTACAAAGACAAATATTTTCTATCTATGTGCATAAGGTGGAGCATCCCCAGAGGGAACTCACCTCTCCCCCTAACTCCTTCACGGGCTCTAGGTATCATGCTGGTAAATCTGATGTAAGTTTTCAGCAATACATTTCAGTTATGGAAAAAGAGTTATGCTTTTCAATAGAAAAAGTATTTTAGATACACTCTTCCAAAAGCAGCAATCAACACCACTCCCAAGTACACCCAGAGAAAACTAGGACAATGACTACCAGGCATGTGTATTTACTGAAACCCTACCTCAATATCAAATGGGTACTTTACAACTGCAAAAATCTAAGCCCCAATGGAGAAAGGTTTATTATCTGCAGTGCTGCTAAAATCAGGCACAGCAGTACTGTATGCTTCTGAATATAAAAGCTTTATTCTTCAGTGAAGTCCTTTTTCTATTAATGAGATTCACCCTAATGGGACCAAAAATTACTTTAAAAGACACTGTCTTTCTGCTTTTCAAGGTTTTTTTTCCAGTCCATTTGGACTGGATATCAAAGATAAGGGGAAATATTTCAATAGCAAGAGCTTTTATAATTAAGCTTTGTAGCTACATAATGGAGATATGGCCAAATTCAAGTGAAAAATAATTACTGTTTTTCCAGCACTTGCCTCTGCTGCTCTGTCTCTCTTTTTTCTCTCTTCCATTTCCTCCTTCCAAACCACATAATCTGTTGTGACTTAAGTATGAAAGACTTGCTCAGTGCAGTTCTTTCCCCCAGGTTTTTGTTTTCCCCTGTGGTGTAGGAGAGAAGACCTGTTCAATCTTTAACTATACCCAGGCCTCCTTTCAGGAGAGTGCCTACACTTCTCAAAAGGAGCCAGGTGCTTCCTGAAGGATAAGGATGTTAACAGCTCGTTCCCTAGTGCCAGCTACCCCTATAGATATGGAAATGGGCAAAAGAAAAATACGTGTGAGATGTCTGAGACACATCTGAAACACTTTGTAGATGATGCTAAGACAGGCATGATGTTTATTGTTTTCCAGTCTTCAGGAACTTCTCCCAGTCGCTGAGCCTTTCAGAGCTCTCAGTGATCTGAGTCAGCAGCTTCAGCAACTTTGGAGGTGGCCCATCTGGTTGCTTGACCTCGTGTGTATTTGCAAATATATGCACACATATACACACACACTTCCCACCTAAAAGTTTGGAAAATGCTACTTATTATTTATGACTTGTAACTGAGCCATTAAATACATTGATCTCCGTAAGAAGTGCTCTAAAAAATCGGAGAGAGAGAAATAGATGTACTTGAAGTTGATGCACCAACCAGTGTAAGGGATTTCTTGGGAACATCTTGGGAAGGCCTCTGGCTGTGAAAACACCTGATAAGTATTTGGGATTGGAGGGTAAAAATTTTGCAAAGTGAGATTCCCCAGAGCAATGTTTTGAGAGCTCCTTTTTGTAGTCTTCCCAGAAATTTCTTATACAGCCTTATAACAGAATTGAGATTTGTATTAAAGGACAAAAAGTCATACCTTTAATATTTTTAAGACAGATAAGTATTTATCTATTACACAAGATGACGAGGGCCTGATCAATCCTATATGAATGATAATTTTAGCCACCAGAATTGTCTGTCTTTCCTTCATGTATTCTCCCTGTCACTAATTACCGTCCATGTAATTTCTCTTTGAGCTTAGCACAGATTTTGCTGTTGACAAATTAATGGCTGGTGGCTAGGAACTGTTTAAGCTGTTTCTGCATTAATTTAGATCAAATCACATATGCAGTCATTTGTTGTGCATTCATTATCCTGTTTGGAAAGCATTGTTTTGTATTTTTGCTCTGTGATGTCTTCAGGCAGAAAATATTTGCAGTTTAGTTGGAGGTCTACAAAATAACTTCTTGAATTAGATTAGTCTGTGAATGCCTAAACTAAATAGATCAGTGTGTGCCTGTTTCGTCCAGTAAATACTAGTGTTCGTGGAAATATTGGTGGGAAAGAGTGAAACTTGCCTATTTCTGCTTTTAATACAACTCCCTTATTTTTTTCTCTGAGACACAGAAAATGTTCTTATTTTATGGGCAATATAAAACCAGGTTAGGGAACATTCCCCTGCTGTGACAAGAATTGGCACTACGCCTTCCCCAGTGCTATTCCCCACTCAAACTGCTGATTTAGAGCATACTGGAAAAGACCATCTGATTGCGTTCTTGGTGTACTAGAGTGCATAGATTTAAACCAAAGTATTTGAATATGTGAACAAACCAATATGAGACCGTGCCTCAAATCATCTCAACATTAAGTTTTGCTCACTTTGGATGTAGGACTGTACAAAGGGTACATTAAATGATCACTTTTGTGGAATAATTAGCCAGGCTAACATTGGATCTTGCAGGAAGATCAAAGGACTCTTCCATTTTTACTGTGATCTTTGGCATATTCATGCCTTGCTCACTATATTGCAGGAACCCCTCATTTGCTTAATGCATGCCAGTTTTTTAGGATTCTTAGGCTGGCAGCATGAGTTACTGCTCTGAAATGTTTTTGAAGAAAGCATTTCTCATGAAAATTTGCCCTGTCATGGTAGTCAAGTGACAATGATGTTTTGGTTCTAGCAGGTTATAGATCCATGAGGTTTGTTCCTGTGTAGGAATTGGTAAATGATCAGCTTCTGTATCCTACCTGTCTGATGAACTGAGCTGTAATTGGTATTCCCCTAGAGACTTGGCATCATCAGCCCCTTTGAGGTGTCCAGTTCAAACAGATCTGGCTGATTTAGGTAGATACAGGTTGCCAACAGGGCAGAATTTTCAGTCTGTTGATCAACATCAGTCAGAGCATCCATAGCTGTTTCTCTGTGGGCATTCATTATTATGATATGTAAGCGCCTTTAAACTTGATTTCACTGTAGTGAATGCCCTAAAGGAAAGGCAACTATTTCAAAACTATTTTCTTTTATGATCTGATTATATTATTTCAGGCTTGCCTAGGTGCAGTGTAAGCCAACTGTGCTCTGTCCACTTGCTCTGAACACATTTTTCTGTTAAGGTGCTAACTCTGATGTTCACTCCCTCTTCAGTATGTCTTATGTGTTACCAACTGCTCCAGTTGCTAACCAGCTTATTTTAAGATCCTGACCTCTAAATATTCATTCCACATCCTAAAGTGCCTAATGCGTTGCTGGTACTAGATAAAAAATATTGCACCTTCAGTTGTGATATTCCAAATGATTAATGAGCTGACCATGACACAGGAGAGAAGAAACTGTGATACATGCTTTCCATTAGCTCCACCAGTATTGCTTCAGATGGCCTTTGATTGTGTCCTGAGATTAAGTGATCAGTGTAGCAAATAATTCTCAGGAATCATCCTTAATATTCCCATTTTCCCTTCCCTTACGATGGTTCTCCCAGAGACTAGTTGCTGTTTTGAAATGCTTCTATGTGACAGCTTAAAAGGGACTCTTCAAGAGAAAGTAAGAATTCTAGAGGAAGCTGTGAATGCTTAACATAAAAAGTAAAATACTGTTCTGGGGTGTATGTAAATTCCTTTCTGTCTGTATTCCACACAATTCAGTGAGACACAGAAGCTGACTTATTAGATCCACTTATAATTTAACATTTTTGAGGAGTGATTTTGTAATGCAACTTTCAGGGAAAATCTACAAGATTAAACTGCTATCTAGGAGATAGCATTTTATTTTACTCTCTGCTTGGAATTACCTTGGGTTGATTCTTTAGATATTGTTTTTCATCACTCTGAGAGTAAAGGGACTATATTTCACTCTCACTTAGCCACTCTTGAGTTATCAGGTCTCTCATACCATCCAAGATAAAAATCATAACCCTTTGCAGTCCACTTGGTGTGTTTTATGAATGCTGCCTGAGAAGCAGCATCTCATTTACAAGTGGGATCAGGAGCTTTAGTAGTCTCTGTATCAGCCAAGTGTATCTAATAACACATGAATAACATAAATTGTAAACCCAAGAAAAATAGATGAGTTACTTAGTCTGGAAAATGCTGTGCTGTGAAGCTCTGTGAATACTGCCCTGAGATTGGCAGGACTGGCACAAAGACCATTTCCCTTCAGCAGGGTGTAGGCACAAAGGTTCCTGTGATGGTGTCACCAGGAGATGCCCTGTGCTCAGCATCCTTGTCTCCAGTTTAGCTAAGAACCTTCATCTAGGCATTAGCACTTCCCATTCTTAATGGTTTAAGGTGAAGGAGGGTAGATTTAGATGGGATATTAGGAAGAAATTCTTTACTTCCTAAAGGAGGGTGGTGAGATGCGGGGAAGATTGTTGTTCAGAGAAGTTGTTGATGACCCCTCCCTGGAAGTGATCTATGAAATTATTTGACCTCAGTGGGGATGGCTCATAAGTTCACATCATAAAGGGTTTTTTTCCAGGAGTGGGTCCAGAATTCTGTAGGATTGTATCCCCGGAGCTGATGTCCAGTGGGAGTTCAGCCTACTGGAGGTGGCTGAGGAAGCATGGGTTCTTCCTGGCCATTCTTGGCTTCTCAGTGCATGTCTGCTGTGTGCCTAAATGAAGAATTTCTATATTTTTTTCATTTTTTTTCCCTGCACAAAGGAGGTTTCTTCCTTCAGGGTCAGTATAGAGTGCTGAGGAATGTCTTGATTTCTGACCTTATGGAGGATTATAGAATTAAAAAATAGTGTGTCTCATCTCTCTCACCATTTACTGCAGAAGTCTCCTATAGCAAGTCAGATGCTGTGAGTGTAAAAGTTTATTCATCATGGACATTTTTACTTTTTATTTTCTCCTTTTTAATACTAGGGAAATAGAAAGGAAAATAAAAGCTACAATTAAAATTAAGATCAGTTGCTGAAGCTGAAAGAGAGAGCACAATTGTAATATGTTAGAAAATTGCCTTGTTTTAGAGAAAGTGCTGATTAAGATCAAATTTGTCTTGAGTTAAATTTTGATTGGACCTAAACTGAGGGGAGGGGGGTTATATTTCAGACACAGTGCAAATGATGCATGTTAATATCCTCTGTTTATTGCCACTTGAAATTGCAGCATAGCTTTGAATTGCTGCCAAATCTACAGTTAAGACTCCTGAGTAATCACTATGATTATTCCAAATCTTCATGGTAACAGTGGAAGAAAAAGTCTGATACGCAAAGTACTGTAGCCTAAGCCATCAGAATATTTTCATCCTTTGAGGCTCAGATTGTGATTCCACTCATAGCAGGAATGGTTAGACATGCATTTTGGCCAATCAGTCTTGAAAAGAGAGATTAAACAAATGGATTTAATTATGTTATTTTCAGATTTTTTTGATTTTTCTATTAACTCCTGCGTCACTAACTTTTCCTGAAATAAGGAAAAGCATGGCTTTTCTTTAGTTTTGGAATGGTTTCATTCACATATTGGCATGGTGTAGTATTTTTCAATTTTATTAGTTTGTGGTTTTTTCCTTTTCTTTTTGTTTATCTCTAACAGATACTATTTTTATTCTCTTTCTTTACAATCCATTGCATTGTTTATCTCCTTGAAATATTTTTTTTTTACCTCTGTGTAGCTACTGGAAGTTGTAGACTTGCATCTGATCTGAATGTATACATGTGTTATTGTGGTTTATTTAGCTGTATGAAAATTAAGTACTGACATCTGAGATAAACAGCATAATATTAAGTTAAAATTTACTAAAAAAATATTAGAAGAATCTCACAGGAGTGAGAAATGATATGTAAAATGTTTAAAAGGAGCTCAAATTTATCTGTGCCTAAAATCTGTTCTGGTTTTTGAATACACAGTTATTCAAGGAAGTAATTTATTTTGAGTTAAATCCCTCAGCCATCACTGCTAGTTGGCTCTCCAGATAGTATGTCCCAGTTGCACCCCTTCATCAGCTGCTTGCAGGAGGGTTTTGCTACTTGTTCTGCTTACAAAGTAAATAAAACTTGTTATGGAAAGAATTTAATGTGGGTACAATATTTACTCTGGAGCATTTTCCTAAATAACTAGTGTTAGCCAGCAGGCAAGTCTGAGCACCCAGTGTGTTGGCTGTGGGAAGGAAATCTGTATGTCTGGCACATAATGATCAGTTTAAACTACTGAAATACAAATCACAACACTGAGTGAAATTCAAAAATATTTATTTAAATTAGTTATGATGTGTGTGTGAATAAAATAATAGTTAGGGACCCTGCCATATATGCTTAGAAGTCTACAATCTTTAGGCTATTTTTTTTATAGACTTAACTCCAAAAGATACAAAGTATTTTTGAAGGAGAGCATTTGCAAGTATCACAGTGTGTTTGCATTTCACTATAGCATGCCTTTTTCTTATGATTTCAGTGCTTTGGAGTCCTGAAACTTAGACATGCTTATAGTTAAGCCTCATTAACAGTGAAAACCACCCCCTATTTTATAAATCTCGTTCCTTTATTACTTTGAAGCCATAATTTTGATATTTTTGAAAGTGTAAGATTTATAGGATCAGAAAAACAAAAAAACAAGACAAATTGCTGTAGTCCAGAGAATACTGTCCTGTACAAGGGCAGTCCGTGCCTTTTCTGGGGACCAGGTCCTTCCCTCTGTGTTCTGGTCACAAACCAACAGGAAAGAGCACTATATACCTCTCTCAGCAGGAAAATAGTTTGAATTTATTTATTTCCAAGAGAAAATAGATATTTTAAGCCCAGGTTGCAGACAGGAGTCTGACAAGGAAAGTGCAAATCTCTGTGCTGGGCATAAATGCTTCTTCACTCCTGCTTGCTGTGCAGGCACAGGGACAGGGCAGCACATGAATCCACATTCAGTTTCAGGTTCATGCCCACTGCAGAAAACCTAATAAATGAGTGTGTTACAAGAATCTTTGAATGCTGTATCTAGGCCACCAGCAGCTACTGGTGGAATGTGGATAGTAATAAATTAAACAGACACTGTCTGAAGCACTTCCCAAGAGACAGAAAGCCATTGGATACAGTAGACATAAGAGAAGGCATTTGTGAAGGTGTCATTTACAGAAGCTTTCCAATAAAAATGTCAGTTTCCTACTCTTGGGTAAATTATATCATTAAAAAATACAAGATTATAGCGACGTAATGGGTTATTATTTTGCTCTTTTTACTGACCTAGTCACGTAGCTAATGGAAGTAGATTTGCCTTAATATATGCTTTAGTGTGGGATTTCAGCGCTGGACCATGAACCCTGAAGTACCTGCAATTCTCTCTCTTGTTCAACAATGTACTTCAATAAGTGCCCCATTTGAGGTATATGAAAGCCCTTGAAAGTAGTGCCACCGTGTATGTGCGTCAAGGACAAGTGCACATGCTTAAGTTACTTGTCAAATTGGAGCATCTATAAATGTTGAATTTATAGTTTTTCCCCCAAGAGCAATTGCAGTAAAAGCTCAGTCCAGCTGTCATATCTGTATAATTCATTAGAAATTTCAAAACTTTAACTTCAGCTCTACTCTAAAAAAGTGACTACATAAAAATTATACTGTTTTTGTTAATCACTTTCCTTCTCTGTATTCACATTATTGTAATTCTGTTTGCATAACTCATTGCTATTTATCTCTGTAAGCAATTTGCAGTCACTTTATCACAGTGATCAGTATTCTGTGGTGTTTTCTGCGCCATTTGCTGAATATTCTAAATACATTTGAATTCAGGATTTTTTTTAAAATTGTTTTTGAAGTGTGAGCTAGAGAGAGCCCAGCTGGACTTTGAAAATCCAGTTTGTTTGCAGGCTATCAGTTGATAAAGGCATCTTTTTGGATGCCAACTGGACCCTTTTGATCTGGAAAGACAATCAAAATGGATCCTCACACTGGCAGTTTTAGAACTGTGCTATAAAATTCCTGACCAGCTGCAAAAGGTGAGGAAGTGGAAAAGAGAGAAATTCTGAGTAAATTATGTGGAGAGAATTTCTTTGTTGCTGAAAGCTTGACGTAAAGGTCACACAAGGAGACAGCTCAAGATATTAACTTGAGTCAAGGCATTGTTTGGACATGAGAAGGAAATGCGAATAATTTATTGGCATATTTTTCTGCATCAAAGTGAATTGCCTTTATTTCAAAATATGTCAGGAAGAGGAGAATGGTGAAACAATGGAGAGATATGATAAAGTTCTTTCTCTGAGGTCATTCTTCTGCTATGGCAATGATTATTTTTACATTTAGTGCTTCACTAGATAAAGAGATGTATTTATATGGACATGTTAAAATAAGTCATTACTAGTTTGTTTTTGTTTCTGGTTTGTTTTTGTTTTTTTTTTTGTTAGCCTGGAGATTTTATCATGTGGCCTTATGAACCTTGTACAAGCACCAAAACCCAAGGCAGTCATTCTGAGCAGAGATGAGGAGCATGATCAGTTTGGTGTCGATTGTAAGAGAAGTTAGAAAATGTAACATTCACAGATTTGGCCAGGGAAGATTAATAAGATCTTGAAATCCTTATCTCTTAGATGATTTGAGTTTCTTGTCTGCAGAATTTTGATACATAAGGTAAGGTGTGCACAAAGTCTGACATTTACAGTAAGAAAATAAGGCTGTGTTTTCTGTTACAGAGAAAACAGCCTTCTGAAGGTATGCTGTTGTTTTTGTCTTTCAGATAATTCTTGTAAGTTCTTCCCATAATGACCGTGACCAAAGCCTTTTCATAAGCACAGATGAAGGAGCCACTTTCCAGAAACAACCCATTGCTTTCTTTGTGGAAACTCTCCTTTTTCACCCAAAAGAAGAAGATAAAATACTTGCTTATACCAAGGAGGGCAAGGTAAGGCTTGAAGATACTGAATTTCTTTGAAATTTAGGAATGACTTTTAAAGCAGATATAAAGCAATTCTGACACGATGATTAGTTCTGGGTTTTATGAAATACCACTTGCCCAGAAGGGAATCATATCATGGTTTTGAGATTTATTTAAATATTTATTTTATTCCCGTCGAAATCTTTGTGTTTACAGTAATTTCAATCCTGGCATTTTCAGTTGATATGGGTATTGGGAATATTTATCCTTCTGCATAATATAGTTAAATAATACTGAAACATGCTCTTCCCTAGAAAGTGACCATAAACAATTTATAGTACAGTAGAAAGTCAAAGAAGTTGAAATATTGTCTCCTCTGTAACAGAGGCTGTTCACAAGACGTAAAATAAACTCATACAAAAAACCCTGCACACTCGTACAGCAGAATAGGATTTGTGGAATCAGTGACTCTGTAAAAATGTAGAATAATTATCTCCCTTATGATGGATTTATACCACTTTCAGGAGTTGTTCATGTTTGTAAATTTTTGCCCTCTTTTATATTTCTTCTGGTTAAGCTGCAAAGTCGTTTTTCTGGGTGGGTTGGGCTAAGCACTGATGAGTGTGCACACCATCTGTAAGTGTGTAGCTCCTCTATTTTGCACAGTGCCAAAATTACAGCTGCAAACTCAGTGTCATTCTGGTCCTGATAGCAGCCTTGACTCACCTCTACCATTACTCCTGTTTTAAAACTAAATAGGTAAACTCCAGTCCATCTTAATCCCATCAAACTTCACAGAAAGTGTATATTTAGGTGGTGAGATAGGTCAGAGAAGTTGCACATACTGTAGACAAATACTGCATTGATTTCAGTGATGTTAAATCAAGTCACCCTTTGGGATATGATTTTGACTACATAAGTTAACAGCTGATCCCAAACCAATACATGTTCACAGCAAACCAAACTATGTCACAATTTATACTAAATATCTTACTTAGCTTTGATTTGAAATCCTAACACAATTACAAATAATTTGAATGTATGTTATGTAAATAAAATACTTCAGGGAAGCCTGTAGTAATGAAAAGCCTTTGTTATGAAAATATCTTTTTTCGGTCTGATTTTGTTCCTGCCAGTAGATATAATTACTAAATTCTTTATAGTTACAGAGTGGCAGAATCTTGAGGTGTAAGAGTCGAATGTCAAGTGAACAAGTTGTCCAGCCCACAACATGTGGGTAGAAGTATTTGTCAGAAGAGAGCAGGAGGTAGAAGTACAAAGTGAAGCATTTGGTTTGTGTTTTGAGGAGTTACGCATGTTAGGAAGATTGTCAGGCATTTTATACTTGGATAATCTCCCAAAAGGAGTGATGCTACTATTTGCCATGCTTAAAACGTGACTGGACAAAAAAACCTATAAAAAAAAATTCAGTTAGGAATAGTTCTGCAGAGGAACAGGAGGGGTTAGGTAATCTGATGGACTTTTCTCAGGCTTTCAATGACACTAAAAAGAGTCAACCATAAAGACTTGACAAGTCCTACATCTTTACCTAAGTTGTGGAGGAATGAAGGATGCCTTTGACTATAACTGGGTCAGTAACCTGCTTATGTTTTCTCTGAAGTCTGATATATTTGGCCAAGAAGGGAGAGGAAGATAAAGTGATGTTGGCAGAGAAGGAGTCGAAAATCAAAATTGCAACTTGACACAAGAAAAGGTCACTGTACTAAAATCAATGATCTTGAGAGATAATGTTGATCTGAAATTGCCCTGAGGAAACAGTACACTCTAGGTTTTTGAGTTAAGTAACTTTAGCTTCCCTGAAAGAAAGTAGTATCAGAATGTAACACAGTATAAAACTCAGGAGAAACCATTAGCTCCTGTTACTCAAATAATTTCTTACAAAGGTGCTTTGGAGACTGCAAGGAGTACAGGATCAGGTCCTTCAGAAATAGCAGTCAGCAAGGCTTCTTTGTCTACTGGAGCATCATGGCCTTTTTCACAACTTTGGATTCGATTTAGGGCTTATTTCATTTTGCAAAATATGCTTTGTTCTTTCATTCAGAACCCTAGATTCTGTTTAAATAAAGCTCTAGCCTCTAGCTGACACTATAAATGAATGCAAATCCAGTCAATGTGGTTGGATTAATCCATTTACTGCCTCAAATCTATATGCTCTTTTTCTGGCTACCCCTCAGTTATGAATAACAATAATCTATTTGCTGAGCCTACATAAATGCTTCTAGATTTTTTTTTTTTTTTTAATTGACAAGGATGCAATAGATTTTAATTGTTCATTTGGAAGCAGAAAGGATGAAATAATGGCAAAACAGAAAAGTATTTTCAATTTTTTTTTTAAGTTTTTCCACACATTTATTGCACAAGTGAGAATAAAGAAAATTATGAGACCTGTTAGCTATGTTTGTTGCAGCCAGAGATTTTAGATGTGCACTAAAATAACTGTTTTCACCTCATATCTAATCTCATTTAATAGTTTTATCATATGTACCTGTTGAAAAACAGAATACATATGGGTCACTTGGTTTTTATATTACAGGAAGTTCAATGTGTATGTAAGTTTGTTACATGTTATTTTTTATCTATTTCAAATTCTGTGTCAGTTAAAATTTCATTTCAGTTTGAATATGCTTTATTAGTCCTACTTCACTCACCCTTACAGTAAGATTGCAAGGGCTTCCCCCTGCAGAAAGCCAAACTGTTCACTCATAAGCTCCCAGACTTCGATTAAATGTGTGTGAAAGGTTTGGGTTTGCAGGAGAGGGGGTGGATTTGGTTTGGCCTTTGGCTTCTCCTATACAGGCATCACTGTTCAAAGGGTGAGAATATTTCATTGTCTTCTGAAATTCATTGATGACAAAAACGTATGCCTTTGTTCGTGTGCCAGTGCTGTCTTTTTCCTAAATAGTTCTCTTCCCTCTTGCCAGGAACTTCTGAATTCTTGGCTTTCTTTGCAGCTTAGACAACAGGGTTAGGATAGTGCATTAAATGATCATCTCTCCCAGATTTAAGCAGTCTGCTGAGGGAGGTAACTCGGTGAGCAGGGACTTTTTAGAAAAATGGTAAACCCAATGGTTATCTTTTCTGTAATGCCTGTGGTGACAAGTGTTTGAAGAAGTAAGAGGCTTAGGTTCCTCCCCTGCACACTCCAGCCCATTTACAGCCACATCCATGCCCCCAAGGAGGTTGCTCAGAGCACGATGTTATAAAATACCCTGGTTGCAGCAAATCCTAAACCACATAAAATTAATACCAGAAATGTAGCAGGCAAATCAGGAGGCTGGCTCTGCAGCCCCATCATTTAGCTCTGAGGATGAAGAATTTTAGGTCCCCAATGATTTCTGTCTGTGCATTGACTGGGTCAGTACTACAGTAAGCAGTCTGAGTCCTCACTGTACTTTCTTACCCTGTGGTTTATCTACTTTAATCGAGTGTGGGATGGAAGAAACTCCAGTCACTGTCAAGTGCAGAGTAACTGGGAAACTCTCTTCTATCTCTAATTCAAACTTCAATAAATTTACCCATAGAGTTTATGCTGCGTTACCTCAACCTTTATCTTTACATATGAATATTGCTGGTTTTCAATAGTAGAACACAATACATAACTGTGGGGGTTTTTTATCTTTTGTCATTGAACCTGTCATTTTAAAACAAAAACATTCCTTACTACTTCTTATAAGATACTTTCCCCCAGAACAATCAGTTAGTGAGTTGGTGACTTCTACATCAGAGAAGAAGAGTTTTGCCTGCCTTTTTTGCCCTTATTAGAGATATCAAGAGAAAACCCATCTTATGTAAATTGGATCAAATAAGAAATGCGTGCAGACAGCAGGGGGCTTTAAATCTGTCATTTTAGAAGTCTGATAGAAACTTCCTATTTTAACTAGAGGAAACAAATTTTGAAGGCGAATGCTAAAGGAAGGAGATTTGTTAATAGCTATTTTAGATCCCACATTATTCTGGGGGAAAACATCTTTCGTCTGCACATATCCATCCATATCATTAGCATTTGTTTTTTTACCAGAGGGGAACTGTTCATAGAGAAGGTGGAGCTGGAATCCTTCTCCTCCAGGCCATCTTCTGCCTCTCTGCTGAGGGACCACTTCTCATGGGTCATAAATTACTGTCTGTGGAGCAAGCCCATAAGTCTCTCTCATCAAATCTCTTAAGCATTCCTGTAATATATTTTGATCCTCAAATCTCTTAAGCATTTCTGTAATATATTTTGGTCCTATTTTAGCAGAGTTTCAAATCTTACTGGCTTAAGTATTTTTGATGTCATTAAGGCTTGAAGCATAAAGGATACATTTGTGCTTGTTTGGTCAATGAATGGGAAGAAGGAGAAGAGAACAGCCCTTTAACCATCCCTCTTGTGTAACCATGCTGAGCTAATAAAGAATCTGACCCCAAATGAACTGTGAATTGTTTTCATGGTAAACAAGAAGTCATTGTTGCAGAACTTTCTTTATTATAGATGATATTTTAAAATAATTTCTTTATGAAAGGCTGTTACTCTGAAAAACAAGGTACCGAGGAACTGATAATGTGGTTTTGGGTTTGTCTGTTGTTTTTTTTTTTTCTTTTAATTTGTGTACAATCTGTCTTTCTAATAGTGATATAGGGCCTGTCTTTGGAGATGTAAACTATTATCAGTTTCCTATAATCTAATTTTTTACCTTTTCCCCCCTTTTCTAGATTTATGTATCTATCGACTTGGGGAAAAAATGGAACCTTCTTCAGGAACGAGTTTCTAAAGACCATTTTTTTTGGTAAGAAGTCTGATATTTTCTAAATAATAAAATGAGCAGCAAAAGTATTTCATTGTAATCAAAGAAGATGTTTGCAGGGGTACAGATGGGGACTGTATGAGCCTTGGCATCTTTTGGAGATGATGGCAGTGTTTCTGTGTCCTCTGTTGCAAAGACCTACTCCTGCCAGTGATCATACTGAGCATCAGCTCATGGAAGGGTTATAGGTCTGGATCTGTGGAGCCCAAGATTTAAAGAAAGCTGCAATGTTGAATGAAATTGCTCTCCACTTTACTGGTGAAATTGATCTCGATAAATGAGGGCAGTTTTTTTGCAGAGAAAGATCTATAAAATTTTTTTAAGAGGGGCTGGATTATACCTACTAATTGCAGTCAAATATACACTTGTACTACTAAGGAAACTAGTGAAAAATATTACTTTATTGAGGACACATATATCAAATTATTTCATTTTCAGCTCAAGTATTGTGCAGGTATCTCACACTGTGGATGTGTCTCACAAAGTATTTAAGAAGTGATTTAAACAGGTTGACAAAATGTTTGAAAAGTAAGTTAGTGCCCTTATTTTAACAAATAAAATTATTTTGAAAATTGTTTAGCTTCTTTAAAACCAAAATTAAACTTTTGATAGTGTTTTAGTTAATTTTATTTTTTAAATTGATTAGTTTCACACTGATTTCTGCCTTTCACATTTAATTTCAATGTGTAAGTATGTATTTTTTATTACAGGTTTAAGTCATACTACACTAGATGCTTGTGTTCCCTAAATGGCTATTGACTTCTAAATGGACTCTGATCCTGGTCATTTGAGCAAAGTGTAATTTTCCATATGTCCGTGGAGCCATATCTGGCTTTGAGTGATATTTTGTGGTTTGCTGGGGGTGGTGCCAGTATTGAAATAGACACCTGGTCTTGGTTGCAAGATTTTCAATGTATTTGGGTTTCAGGCTCCCTACTTCTTCAGATAGTTTTCACTCTTGTTGAAATAGATACTCATCCTGGCCATACTTGGGGTAAACAAAGCAACAAAACAAAACCCGCCGAAACCTCTGGTTACTAAGCACGCAGAGGTGTTATGGTATCTGTGTATGTATATTTGGGCCACAGCTTAAAGCATAATTTGGTGAGTCCAAGGGCGTGCTGGCAGGTGTGCTTCTGCTGCTGCTGCTGAAGCTGGGCAGGGGGAAAGTTGTGATCCAGGGCAGAGACACATGGAGAGTTCAAACCCTGTTTGACAAAGCTGGGAGCACAAGACCTGACCTGCCCTGCTGGTCTAATTAACCCTGGGCACAACACAGAAGCTTTTTCACACTTCCAAGTGCCTCATTTTAAATCTGCAACCCTCTTACTGCCCATAATTTTAGAAAACCAGCTTATGATTGTCTTGTAGAACACTCACCTGATTTACTCCAGTTTGCCTCTACTTTTTCTGCTGAAATAGTTGAGTTGAGACTTTCTGCTTACTTGCTCCTGCAAAGTATAGTTTTGAACAGCTATTGAACAGCTTATTTCTGCACAGCAGGTGGAGCTTCACAGGCCATACACTTTGCAGGTCTCTTAAATACCCTGAGGAAAGGTATAATTGTACAGAAGTAGCACTGTGTGTCAGAAATGTCATGTCTGCCTTATAACCAGTTCTTCCCAAGCAAGATTATATGGGATGTAAATCGTGAGGGCATGTGGTTATCTGTCTTCAATAACAATATTTTAAAATGCATTAAGTCTGAAAACCATCCAAGTCACTAGCAGGTAAGAAATAAGAGTGGCAGCCTCTCTCTCACAGACTTTTGTATTGGAGTTTTTTCTCATCTGACACTTAGCACACTTAAATTATGAAAAATACAGAAAACCACAGAAATGTGTGTCAGTTTTGCTCCAACCCAAATAATCTGTCACTGTTTTCTGTATGTAAGGATTAAAGCCAACAAGGGCATGTTTAATATTAAGTCTGTATTTTGCTGTGTTTCAGAATCCATATGTTTCCTTATATCATTTGATAGGAATAACTCCAATGTAGTACTTCAAAGTCATGGTTGTTCATAAATGTCACATTCCTCAAAAATAAGAATTGTAAATTTGAAGAGTCTGTACATTTATAACCAGTAGAAATATTTTCTACAGCGTTGTTTTCCTCTTTTCTATATATAGACCTGAGTGATTTCTCTCAAAAACTGTTTCAGCCAGCAACAGCAAGGGTTTGGAAGCAGATGTTCAGTGCATCCCTACCTAATCATCCTTCTCATAAACTTACATAGACTAAAGATATATGTTTTACTTCTATGTCATATGGAAATTTGCAATATATAAAGAGTCTGCTGTGAGTGGAGGGTTGGACATGATGGCTTCCAGTGGGAGTTTGTCTTTCATTTGAGACTTTCCTGTGTTTTATGGCCTTTGTCATCCAAATTATCTGAGTGCTAGATAGAAACAAGTGTTTGTGTCATTTTCAACAGATGTAAGAATTGGGCTTTGTCATTGTTTGACTGCAAGGGCATCAAGTGTAGTATTGTTTTCTTGTCAGTGTACATCTGATGTGTTAAAAATATTGTGTCAAACTAATTGTACATCTCATGATAAGTGAGGGCATGTCTCTTGCTGATCGTGGCTGGTTGTGCCAAGAACATTTCACTGGGCAGATCTTTAGCAGATGTTTCCTCTTTGATTTCAGTTTGAGCTTTGCCACTGAGGCTAATAATATAGCCTAGGATTTTTATTTCAGTCTGGTAAATACAAATATTATCAGTCATAATATTTTCCTGTGCTTTGTAAAAACAATGTCTTCCTGTGCCTCCAGAAGCAGCCAGATCTTCATGCATTTCCTGAAGAAGCATTTTTTTGCTTTGCACAAGGAAAATCTAAATACAATTAATTTAATGGAATGTGTTATGTATTTATATTAAGGTAAGGTCAGTAGAGACTGAGTATTTTTAATATTTATGTTCAGATATGTATTATAGATTTGTAAACAATATATTAATATAATCTTCTAGGGTTTATTTGTTTTTCAAGTGTTCTTGATCCTTCCTTAAATATCTTTTTATATTTAATGTGTGGAATTTGATTTTTCATGATAGTGGAAATAATGAAAACATTATTGGCATCAGTGGGAAGCGTATACAACCACCTCTAATTTAGGAGCACAGAATATTTTCTTTCTTCTGTGATAGTGTGCTCTTTTCTTACACCATTCCAGCTGATTTTCCTCTTTGTTTCATTTATTCTTTTGGAAAAGAATGCTGACTAGGCCCTCACAACAGTTTGTCTTTTCTTAGCATTTTAGGAGGCAAAGCAGGCTTCCCAGAGAGATAGTTGATGCCCCAGGCCTGTCACTGTTTAAGAGGCATTTGGGCAATGCCATCAACCACTTGCTTCAACTTTTGGTCAGTGATAAATAGGTCAGGCTGTGGGACTGGAAGGTTGTTGTTGGTGCCTTCCAACTGAAATAGTTTATTCTATCCTATTCTAAAACCAAAAGAGCTATAAAGCAAAATCATGAAAGATACATTTGAAATTAACAATAAAATAAAATACTAAGTCACACTGTAATGAAAAAAATATTTATTATAAATATTTAGAAAATAAATATTTTCTTTTCAGTATAAATACTAATTAAACTTTTTTTTTTTAAATTTTGAGCAACTTCTTGTTCTGTAAAATTAAGAAAATTCACTTCCTGTGACCAGTTTTAATTCTGCCTACTAACTGCATTGGCCCCAGTGTGATGAGTTCTATTTAAGAGATGTTATAGCACCTATCCTTTATAAGTGCTTTTTTCAGCTCTTGATGCATTTGTATCATGGAATGCAAAGATATATGAGCTATTGCAGCCAAACATCCAACACCCACCCATTACATGGTACATACCTGCTTTTGTGTAAGAAGCCCATTTTAGAAAGTGCTGTATTATGTGGTAATTCTTAAGAAGAATAAAGAGTAATGGAGTTTGGGATTCCTCTAGGTCTGCTGCTATTCTTCTCAGTCCCCAAGGCTTATGCAGCATTGAGAAATCCTTTTCATTTCTCAAAATAGGTCTTAGTAGTACATAAGCAAAGAATAGCTTGTGAATCAGCTGTCTACACCAGCACAAATATACCTTGGGACAGTAAGAAATGAATTGGTAATTACCAGAGAATTAGGCCCAACACATTTCTCTGATGACTATATACAGCCTTAGGAATTCTTTAGCCTTGACTCACTTGGATATGTGGATCCTATGCTATGGGTATCTATTGCTCTTATTTTTAGCTATAGGTTTTCCATTTTCATGAGCAGTAAGAACATAAAAAATGATGAGTTTATTTTGGTAAATCAGTTGTTCTCAGGGGACGAAGTTCTGTTCTTATCATGAAATCCCATACAGATACTCAATCACAGCTGTACCCATTTACATCAAGTGTAGTGGGTACCTGGCTATTCAAGTGTAAGCTGAAGGAGGGGATTTCAGCAATGTTAGGTCCTGAAGGAGAGAAATGCAAAGAGGATTTCACTGAGCCTTTGTCATTGAATTTTTTAATTTTGTGAAAAGCCAAAAGTCTGTATGGGCAGTTATCCTTATGTTTGACTTAATCACTTGGAAAAGCTCTTGTTTCTATTTCTGTGTGATGATGTGTGTGACTGTATTTGGTTTATGAGGCAAGGTTTGGTGGCAGGAGTTTTTGGGGCTTCTGTGGGATGAGACCAGGAGCTGGCCCTGTGTTGGACAGAGCCAGTTCCAGCCAGCTCCAAGGCAAACCCTCTGCTGGCCTAACTGAGCCTATGAGTGATGCTGGTGGTGCCTCTGTGAAAACAGATTAAAGAAAATGTTAAAAGTGCACAAGAGGTGTGAGAGAAAGGGGTGAGAATGTGCCAGAGGAACAGCCCTGCAGACACCAAGGTCAGTGCAGAAGGAGGGCAAAGAGGTGCTCCAGGTGCCAGGGCAGAGATGCCCCTGCTGCCTGTGGTGAAGGCCATGGTGAGGCATTATCCCACTGTTATTTATTAGCAATAAATTAAATTACTCTTCCCCAAGTGAAGTCTCTTTCACCTGTAACAGTAATTCGTGAGTGATCTCCCTGTCCTTATCTCTGCTATTGAACTTTTCATTTTATTTTCTCCCCCTGTCCTGCTAAGATGGGGCAGTGACAGAGAATCTTGTGAGCACCTGGTGGCCAGTTAAGGTGAACCCAAGGAGGGACAAACCACTGCAGCTCTTCTGTTTGGACAAACATGGCAGGAAAAATGGTTTTGTTAAAAAGCATTTAGGCCTAGGGAGTCAACAAGTAACAGCACACTCTGGCTGTGTAAGGCATTGACTGAATCATTCCAGGTGTGTCTTTTGAAGCGGATGTGAAGACAGCAAGGCCTGAAACACAAATCAGTCATAAGCAGATGTATTTTTAGGTTGTATGAATCAAATCATAGTTTTTTCTTCCTGAGTAACCAGCTTGCCAAGAGTCAATGCCATTTTAAACTACTCTGTGAAAACATTTGCATGCTTTTGACCCGTTTTCTAAGCAAGGCAGTGCCCTTAAGCCAATTGCTAGAAAACAGTCAGTATTAGTGAGGAACATGTTATTTCTTTGATAAACTTCATATTCCAAGATTATGAGGGGGGCAGGTTGAGGAACCTGGCAAGTTTTCAGATGGCCTTTGACTGGGGGCTCCTGCATATCAGCAAGCAGGTTTGTCTCGATTTGTTTTTGTTTTCAGATGGCCTTTTTGAAGTTGTCTTTTAATTAATATGCACCCAAATGAACTGCATCAAATGTTTAACAATGAAGGGACCCACTGGAGGTAGGGAAGACGTGTCCATAGCAGACATTACTTGATTAGTGTTTGCAGACAGCTGCTCCCCTACAAAATGAGCCTGGACTACTGGAAACAAAAAAGGGTTTCCTGCTTGAAGTAAAATTGAATCATAATTATCGTAGAAGGGACTGATGCTTATGATTCACATTTTGAGATGTGTACTGTTACATGTCAGTGGTAATTAATAGAATCGTGGTGGTAATATTCATGAATATTACATAGCTATGACATTTCAGGTGAGTATTTGTGTTTTTCTAATGCTGCACTCAACTAGAGGAAGAAAATATCGGGGCATTTAGGGAAAAAGAGAGGTAGCTGTATAAAAGAAAAATTTTTATTCAAATGATATAAAAGGTCTGCCATAAAGCTTTTAACAGGAAATTCCGAATTCTTAGAATTTCAATATGGTTAAATTTAAAACTTCAAAATACGTAATGGTTGTATCATGAAATATACATTTATACGCCTACAAAGACAAATGCAAAGGGCTTTTCAGTCACCTCCATTGCACCATTTTCCTGCTGATGTAATGCTGTTAAGGTCAGTGAAATTACCTGGTGAAGCACTAATGCAAAAATAATGAAGAATTAGGTCATACAACAGCTAATCTTTCAGGGGAATTTCTGTAAAATGTAAAAATTCATATGCGTAAGAAAACTAATCCCTCAAAAAAACCTCCAAAATTACTTTCTGCGGAACTGTTTTTCCCAAGAGGCTCAACATGGTGTCAGACAAGCACAAGGGAGATAATGGCTACTTGTGTTCACAGGAAAGGGAAGAAGCATGTTGAGTCTGCTTGTATTTACACCACCCTCCAGTCAACTTGGGCTGTTTTAATTCTGAAGTGTTGTAACCACCCTGTTAAGTGATCTGAACTGTTGGTGTGTTGCACTTGCTTTATCTGGCACAGTACACGTGGTCAAGAAATATTTATTTTCCTAGAGGAAGACATGTCAGATCTGAAAGTTAGTCTGAAATTCATAGGAAAACTCAGCAGCTGAATGTAAAACATTAAAAACTCAACCAGAAAACCCTGAATTTACCTAAGTAAAACAACTAAACAAACAAATGGTCCAAGACTGCTGAGGTGTGAACATTTTAGTTTCAAAGTACTCAGAGAAGAGTGAGGGAATTTTAATCAAAGCAAAAAACAACCATTACTGAAATGAAGAAAAATAGATAGTTCCTAAGAAAGTGCTTGTTCTATTGAGGGGGAAAAATATTAGAATTTATTCTGAAATGTCAACACAAAAGGAAGAAGCTGTCAGACTATCAGGGTCCATTGCATCTGTCCTTTATAAGACAGAAGAGGTCCTATCCTAAAGCCATCTGGGGAACAGTAAACTGTCCTTGTGAAGGGATGTGTGGGAACAATGCTCACACTGCTATAATGCACTTGTGGTGTGGTGGTAGTAAGTTTGTAAATGGAAATGCAAAAAAACCAATAGTCTTGCATTTCTCCCTCAATATTAAAAAGTATGCAGCTGAGCTTTCCTTTTCAGAGGACCACACACGATTTGTGTTCCTGTATGCACCTTGNGTCTTGCATTTCTCCCTCAATATTCAGAGATCCACATACGATTTGTGTTCCTGTATGCAGCTTATTTGTCTGTTATTTTAGGAAGCTGGGCCGAGGGCCCTGGTCTGTGTTCAGCCTGCAGTATCACACGACTTTTCCTCTGGTTCATGGTTTAAGCACAAGTGAAATAACAGTATTATCTTTTAAATACTGTTGGCAGAGGAGTCCACTGAAATGAGATTAGTTTATTCTTCAGGGAATAGCTTCAAATTCTCTATATTAGTTATACTCTCTTCTGGAGATTTTCTTACCAGCTGTAAGAGGTTCGGTCTTTTTTCAGTAAAAGAAGAAAGGACTATTCCTAAGTGTGTGTAAAGCTGGGCAAAGGGACTTTGGAGTTCAGAAACTCTGCTCTGTAGCTGACATTCAAAAGTAGACTTTGAGGATGTAACATCTTCATTGAGTAAATAGTGTCTGCTGTTAAGAGTTCATCAGTACAATTAGAGTAATGAAAAACGCAAATAATATTTTTGAAATATTCTGCTTAATTTATAATTAATTAAATAATTATATTTAATAAAAGTCAAAAGGAGAAAATTATGCTGGGTAGGAAAGTTTCATTCTGCAGTGTTTGTTAAAACAGATCAGTTACATCTTCTTGCACTAAAAATTTACACTGGAAACAAGGATTAGAGTCTACATGTGTTAGCTGCCAGTGCTAGGAGGTGCATGGTAGAAGTGAGATCATCGTAATTCTGAGCTGTTGAAAGAAAGGTGAGAAGGTAAAGATATTGACAAATACCTCAAACTGTGCTTATGAAATCACGTGTGATAAATTATAGATACAAGAGGTAATTTCAGAAGTACCCAAAAACTTTCTTTGCATTATTGATGCTTATTAGCATGTCAGGTTCAGCCTCAGAAAATTCAGCCCAAAAGTTTCTTTGGTTCAGCTGCCTGAGGTCTAACACTAAAAGTAAAATATTCAGCAAACATTTTCTTCCTTCAAGTTGCTGACCACAGAGTTATAGCAGGTTTGATTTTGTATTGTGGCTTTCTAGAAACATAGATAACAGCAAACACAGCAAAAAAGTTCACAGATCCCTTCCCTCTGCTCATATATATATTCTCATCAGACCTCAGTGGATCTAAAATCTTCTCTAACCTAATTTATTCCAAAATGCTAAAACAGTTTGTTTGAGAGACCAAATTCTTAATAAATACAAGATTTTTTCCATGCATTTGCTAAAAAAAAAAATAAATAAAAATCCCACCATAAGTTTCTCTGACATCTTATGGCTTGGAGGGGACTCATCCCTCCCCCTCCCCTTCCTCCTTTGGACTGATCATTTATCTTATTAGGGAGAAACAGCCTATGTGATTATTTCTGGTTGTTATGCAGCAGTGGAAATCATCCAGTTTCTTCCCCCTGGCCTGTGTTCCTGAGGAGCCACCAATTACTGAGTCTGAGTTTTAACTGCTCCTCATAAATCACGGCTACAAAAAATCATTAAACAATGATGTAATTTGAATCCCAAGTATAGCTTTTTGCATTTGATTGTTAATAATTGTATCAAAATGATCATTTTCTCTTAATGGACCTTTTTAATATCTGCATCCAGCTGCACTTTATCACTCAGTGTATCTCCTTTGTGTGTGTTCAGCTCACATTTGCTGACTCGATGGACTCTGGCCCTGCCAGTGAAGGGCCTTGAGAAAAGTGATGTGTCTGTGGGAGTGGGGCTGGATTCGGCTCCACTTTGTGGCAGCACAACTGCCAGCTCAAAGCCTTCCCTGCAGAATCTGCCTGACTAATGACAATAGAAGGGCCAGGAAAAGCACAGCTGGGCCTGCCATTCCCAGGCTGGGATGGAAGCCCTGAGGGTAGAAAACTCATCTTTTGGCTGAGCATATTTGACATGAGACATATTAGGAGAAAATCATCCTGTATTCCCATTACACCTTTACAAAGTTAAGCTGTACCTTGATCAGCTCTGACTGAATTTCCTTCTCAGGATATTTTTCTCAAAATTATTCTTCACTTTCTTTGTCAAAGCAGAACCTACTCTTCTCTTGAATATGCCAACCAAAGATATATCAATTTGTTATGGAAACCGTGTGTCAAGTTTAAGATATTTCTAATAAGAAAGGAATCTAACCCTTTTTTAGCATTAAATCTGCCTTGTGGTCTCAAATGTTAAACATAATTGTAAAAAGATGCTATAGAGCTTGCCAGTGCATGCGAGTGTGTGCATATATCTGAGTGTATATATATCAATTTATGATTATGAAGGTTTTTCCCAATCTCATGCCTATTTCTATTCTTTTTTTTTTTTTTTCAATTTATTCTATTTGTATGCATATTTTAGTAGAAGAGATTCTAAAGAAATTTAAGAAAAATATAATGTAAAGTAGAGGAAAAATAATTTTCTTATAGATGTTAGTAATAGGACATTATAAATGGGGTTTTATTCCCAGACAGAATTCTAGAGCTGGTTAGTATGAAATCCTCTCTTTTCTTCCATCCACATAATTACTATTCTGTAGCTGCCTCTACATAACTTGACTATATTATGTTCTCAGGGCTGTTGCTGGAGTTGACGGAGACCTTGATTTAGTTCATATGGAAATCCAGGACCCCAGTGGAGGTATGCAAATGAAAATGTTATCTATTGATACCCTAATATATAGTTATTTCTCTTTGGTTTAGAGGTATGTCTTGGATTGTTTTCAAAACTAGTCAGAAAAGAAAGTGTGCAAGTCAGATTCTTTCGCTGTTTATTTGTAGTCAGCAAAACTGTCCTGTTATATAAAAATATAGTGTAATTTAAAATCTACTTGTTCTTCACTTTAAGACGAATTGATGTCAAGATGCTGTGCTCTGTTGATAATGTCCATTAATAGTGCAATTTATCCTGGCATTTAAACATGGAACAGTTTTTCCTGATTTGCAAATAAAACTGGCAATGGAGTGTTAGTGCTGGCTAAGTGTCTGTTGATGTGAATCATTGCAAGTGCCTGGTCTAGTGCTCCAACCACCATCTCTCAGAATTTCCTCATGTTACAGTATCCACTATACTTTGAAACTTCAAAAGGAAAATAAATGGAAAGGCAGATTAGTAGTCAGAATGTGCTTGAAGAGTCACCATGATTGAAAAGCTTGTATAGTTTCTTGTTACCAATCATACTCTTGAAAGATAATTTAATCCCTTGAATCAGATCATCTAAGTTCCTGTGCAATCTTAAAAGTGAGTCATACAGAATGCACAGTTTAACTTGCCCTGTTCCAATGGCTTTTCTTCATTTCAGCCCTATTAAAAAATCTGTTACCAAGTTAAAAGCTGGATAAAAAAGTCTAAATCTTTTAGCAGTGAGATTTATGAGACATGGTGACAGCTCCATCAGCTGCTTTTTTAGAGACAATGTAAGAAGATTCTTCAGGACCTGAATCCCAAGGGGTTTTTTGCTGGTGGCAGATTTTGGGTGGGTTTTTGTTTTT